>JANHGO010002718.1:0-29144 GCA_024606505.1 Aquila spilogaster
GTACACCAAGCTCTAGTAGGGGTGGTTGGAAAGGATGAGGCAATGAAAGGTCACTGGAGCTGTTTTCATCTGAATAACAAAAATGTTGGTGTATGTTCCCTACTATGACTGGGCTCTTTTTGCCGTGGCAACCAAATCAGGGATCTTTCTGGTATTTTGACTCTTTCAGTATTTCTCAAATGCTAAAGTATAATCCTAATGTCATTTT
Source organism: Aquila spilogaster (assembly GCA_024606505.1). Taxonomy (NCBI): domain Eukaryota; kingdom Metazoa; phylum Chordata; class Aves; order Accipitriformes; family Accipitridae; genus Aquila; species Aquila spilogaster. Next base: position 209 of record JANHGO010002718.1, read on the forward strand.
GTTTTCTTTTTTTTTCCTAAGCTTTCAGTGCTGAAACTGATTTTAGGACATGGGTAATGACAGCTCAGACCTCTGTCTTATGCTTATATTAGCAGGCAAAAAAATCACTGTTATTTTAAAACAGCAAGTAAGGAAGTTATAATTATCATTCCTAAGACAATCTGGGTGACTTTGTGGGGATGTTGCAGAAATTGAAACTCAGAAAGACCTGTGGCCTGAAATGGTTGTGTTACAAAAGGAATCTTGTTTCCAATGAAGGCTGAGTGGATGGTGTAAATCAGAATTTTTAGGGGCTTAATTATCCCTACAGGATTTTTTTTCTGTGAAAACTTGTTGAAGAGAGCTGTGCAAACAATAGCTTGTGTAAGCCAAAGCTGGCATCCAGCAATTCTTAATGTCTGAATGAAAGTGCTTTTTTTTTTTCTCCTTCCACAGTACACGTTGCCAAGAAAACAAGGAGTAGTTGCTTTAAGCATTTACAAATGGTAATGCACCAACAGCTGGTCCCAATCCAACTGAGCTATTGTAGGGGTATTAAAAAGACAGGCCGGAGTTTGAGATCTACTGCCAACCTCCCTTGCAGAGTTAGGGAACATTTTACTTGGGGAAAAAAAGGTCTTCTCTTCCTGCAGAGATCTGCGGCTGTATCCTCCTGCAGAGCCTGAGCCCTGCCTGGCAGAGTAGGCAAAAATGCATCGGTAGGCCAAATGTTTCATTGACATGAAAGTGTAGAATCTAATAGGTCTCCAGCTAGATTATTTATCTCAGTCTAACATTACAGTCTTCACTTTTAATATGCTGTTTGTTAGGTAAATAGTTGTTTCATGTGACTGTATTTTTATGAGTATTTTTTGTTTTCCTAGAAAAAATCTTAACAACTGACTATAATGTTAATATTAATGAAATTTAAGTAATTTTCCAAACTGAAGGATTGTTGGGGGGGGGGGGGTGGTAATCTGAAAAGCTTTTCTGTTTCCTGTGGATAGTGTTCACACTTTTTCCCATCCAGCAGAGACTGTAAAATATTTTGGGGGACTTCCAGGTTTACAGGTAACAATTATACTAAAGAATATTCTTGTTCCAGTATAATTATAAATGAACAATGTTTACAGCAAATCTCCTAGATAGAGCAATATAGAAGTTACTATTTCTCATTCCAGAAACCTTTGGTATTAGCAGTACATTTTATATATGCTGCCTTTTCTGAATGGAAGCACAACGTTTGGCTTTTCCCTGGAAATTAAACGATCCCATTTGTTGATGTACCACACTCGAGCTGGACATTTATGTGAAATAAAAAGGGCCAAATTAATTGTAAAAGACAAACAAAAAATGCAACCAGGCAAATGTGAAAAATATGCCTTTATCTTCTTCGTTGCATTTGTAAGGCGTTCACAGACATTGGCAGAACTCCTACTCGTTTAGGTTTGTGTGTATACATATATACGTATGGGTTTTTAAATTTTTATTTTTTAATTTTTCTTTTTACAGTCATATGGCTTAGTTCTGTTCTACAGATCTTGTCCAGGAGCTGCTATCTGAAATAAAAATGTTTGTATCCATTTTCTCATTAATCGTCTCATTGTGATACAACCTGCTGCAGCTAAATGACAAAACAGATGCAACGATGAAAATTAAAAGTGATGGATACTTATCTTTGGCTATAAAAGCTGCTAACAGTTTAGAGAACTAGAGTTGCTTTTGGAGCTGGAATGTGGCAAATGAGAGAAACAATAATAGGGCTAAAGAGTTTGCTGTTTGTGAGGCAGATAACTGAGGAAGCTGCATCACTGCATAGCACCTGTTTTATGCAATCTGCCTTTTCTATCGTGTAAGATCAAGTGAGGTATCATTGTAATAGCTGATAGACCTTGTATAGCATTGTTGAAACTGGATGTAACCCAACCCCAACAAAACTGCTGGAGATGTGACTTTGCTTTTGTATGATGTTTTGAACTTGAAACTTGAAAATAGGCCTTTTTTTTCTCCTGCACACACTGGCATGGCTTGGAGCTTTTCCTTGTAAAACAGGTTCCTTTTCTCTAATAAGAGCAGACTTATTCTTATATGAGAAGTAGTTTTGAAATATAACACTCTAAATTGGACTAATTTTTCTTTGCCAAAATGTCACTTTTTTCAGTATGTTTCATGGGGATGCTGACCCTGGAGGGTGCAAAAAATGCAAGGGTCAAAAATCTTATGGTGGAAATACTTAAGGCTGTTCCTTTTATGCTTGGATCTCCATCACTGTTTGCAGTAAGACACATTCTCTCATCCTTCTCTAGTTGCTCTCTTCCTGCAGCTGGGACTCTTGCCTGTTCTCTGCTGTGATATACCTGCAGTGTCTGTGATTTGGCTGCACGCTTCCACAACTCCAATGTACACCTCCAAAATGCTGCTGCCAACCAAAACCTTCAGGTGTTTACAATGACTGTCCAGACTAATCTCTTCTAAAATGTATGACAGTACCTATGCCCATACTTCAAGCCTATATTCTGAGTAGTCCTAGATTTGTTCTTATGGATGTTTTTGAAATGCTGTGTTCATGCACAGGAAAGATGTTCAGTACAGGTACCTCCCACTCAAGTCCAATACAACTCCTCCTGCCCGTTCCTCTATTTTAGATTTATCACAATGCATTGTTTTTATCCACAGAGAACTCAAGTTTCCATTGAAAAAGGAAATGATCCTGCGACTGAAGAATTTAAATTCTCCATATTCTTTTATCATGACTTATGTTTGTTGCCTTTAATATGATCCCTGTGATTGAGAATAGAGTGAGTACTGCTCTTCAATGCAGATCAGTTAAATAGAGGAAGGGCAAAGTAGTTTAGGACATTTTTAAAAGCCTTAGAATTTTTTTTCTGTAGGTCATTAGGAATCCACCCTGGAAAATCTAAGGTGGTGAGTGTTTACCTGTCAGAAAGGGAGAAGTGATATCAGATACTGAGCAGGGAAGTAAGAAGATGACGTGCATGGGAAATGATTTATAGGAGAAGGCAAGAGGTGACAGGAGATGTGACAAAACAGGAGGGTCCTTCTTTTACTTCCCCATCTGTCACTGGGCAGCTTACACAGTTTAGATTCCTTTCAGATAGTTCCTTACTTCTCTTATTTCTCCATGCATCACCTGTGCTCTGTTTGAAACCTGCCAATGTTCTCACTCCTGGCTACAAGACCAGAGAGTCCTCTATTGTAGAGAGGAACAGAGCATCCTCTAGATGTGCACTGTCTCCATGAGTGAGGAGTAAAACTCTCACGTGTGGTGGTCTTAAGTACTGTGGGTTACTCACCTCCCATGACAAGCTGCCAGTAAGATAGGTCCCAACACCAGGTCTCTTCCTCATTCCCCCTGCATCTTATCATGCCCTGCAGCCCTGAGTCAGCTAGTGCCAGTGGCCCTGCTGTCTCAGAGTAAGTTCAGGCCTTGCTCCAATCTCTATCTGGGAACAGAGCGCCTGCTTCCGCCCTTGTACCCTATGCCTGTGTGCTTCTGTGTCAGACCAGGTTTTGCCAGACTGCTGCTTTACTGCCATCAGTCATATGGCAACAACAGGTAATGGAATACTGGTGGGAAGGTTCAACCTCTGCTGCTCAACATCTGTCTGACAGTGTGGTCCAACATAGTACAATAGGAGGCATAACTTTTGGAGCATCCCTCATATTTCTGGGTTTCACAACGTCCTGTGACATCAATGCAAATATCAAAAATTGTGTTGCATGAAAAATAGTTTTATCTTTTTATTTAAATATGCTACCTGATAACATTACCGAGTGCCACCAACTCTGCATATGATTCCCTGTTCACCTTCTTAATCTCATTTATGCTTCTGTAAACTTATACCACATCCCTCTTCTGTTGTCCTTTTCCTCAGCTGATGAGTTACAGTCCGTTTCTTTCCTCAATGAAGAAAAAGGCTCTTCTTTGCCTGCTTTTCATACTTCCTTAAAACGTTTCAAGAAATTATGTGCTCTAAAATAGAGACTAGGAGTGTTCAAGATGCAGGTGCACTGTGGATTCATCCAGCAAGACAGAATTTATTTATTTATTCATTCTGTTGGTCTCTCAGCTTCTTTCCTAGTAGTTCCTAAAAGCTACTCTGGGCATTATTTCTGACAGCAGCTAAACACTGATGAGACTTTTTCTACTTATTCGAAGTGAGTCTAAGACTTCTTTCCCAACAGTGATGCTGATCACTGTGTGCCAGTAACTACTATTATTATTTTGGCATTCCCCACCACTGAATTTCTTCTAAGTTCATGACATTATTCTGCGGCTCTTCACAATTAGCTACAGTTTTGCCCGTTCTGAGCAGTGCTGTATCATCAGCAAACTTTGTCACCTCGCTTGTAGTGCTGTCCTGGGTTGGTTATAAATATAGTGACCAATATATTCAAAACCTTTTTCCATTGGGAAAACTAATAGTACAGTTTGTTTCCTACTACTGGCTTCTTGTTTTATGGACGTTCAGTTCAGTGTGAGGAGGGATTTCTTATGCTGTATTGGCTAGAGAGCATCCTAGGCCATATGCTCATTGAAGATTTCATTAAATTTGTGATACGTGACTTTTTAAAAGAAACTGATGGATTATTCCCCAGTGTATCTCATCTCTATGTATCTACCAATTTTATTCATTACTGTTGTTTCTAGCAATTTATCCACTATAGAGGTCAGATTTACTCATCTGTAGTTCCTTGAGATTTTAATGGAGTCCTTATGTGGCAAAAATGGTCCCTCTCTCTCTCTCTTTTTTTATTTTTTAACTTCCTCAAGATACTGAGGTTGAACTCAGGACTCAGTTACTGACTTCCATTAATAACTCAGTGATGTCTTTGTTTTACAGCTACTGGATATGTAACTTCTGATCCTAGTGAGTGGTTACTCTTCATTTATTGATTTGTTCAAAAGCCTCTTCAACTCACCTTTCACTTTTTGTTTTTCTTGAAGTATTTTACATGAGTTTGGCTGATGTAGCAGCTCTAGTGGGGCCTCTCTCTGAAGGCACAGAGAACAAGAGATGTTTCCCCCTCTAAAATGAGAATGTTTTAGACTGTTTCTGGACATCCATGCTCTAAGAGTATAATAAAGTATTTGCAGTAACTACTACTCAGCAAAATCTCGTTTTAGTACTTTTTTGTACTTCTGGAGGACTTCATAAACTCACCCTCTGTTGGTGCTTTTCAGGAGCAATTACACATACCGCAAAGTGCTATTTTGTCTGTTATCTAAACACTTGAGCTCAGACTATAGCACAGTCTCTTGGCTTCTTGCTTATGTTTTTTGTTATGTTGAATATTGCTCTGTATCTCAATGGTTGAGTCTTTTTCCAACACTGCTGGAGCAAACAGTCTTTTAGCAAGCATGTCTCTATTAAGTGATAAGTATATCTTGCTCTGGAGTTCAGTTCTGCTGCTTCTCTAGGATGTCTTCACAGAATTATGCAGTACTTCTTGTGGTGCCTTGGGAATACAGCTCATTTAAATAAGCAAGAGATCTACACAGTTATGTGTTTTATTTGTTTACATTGCACTGATGTAAGATGGATCCCTCTCCAGATGTGCAAGGCTTTTTTTTTTAACTCCCTGCTAGTATTTCACACTTCCCAAATTTAACATCATGTGATGAAAGGTAAATTTTTGAAACAAATTCTTCACTACTTTTCAATTGGCACCTGCAATTATTTTCACTCCTGAGCACACGCTACTGGCGTTTAAGTGAGCTGTACACAATTTACAGCACTGTTATCTTGATCTTCCTACTTTATTTAGGGATCTTAAGGAAATTGCAGCTGGGTGATTCTCTTCAGTATGGACAGAACCTAATGATCTGCATTTTGAAGACTCGTTTTTTGGCATAATGTCTCTGTTCCTGGTGGATTGATGATGCATGTTTTTATAACGTTCAAATATCTACTTATAGCTGTATCATGTATCGGACAAAATCACTTTGTAGCATATCCTCAAAGTGATGAATACTGACAAATAGTTTATGCTATGATTAATTTCTATACATTCCCTCTAATTTTAACTTAATTCGATTATTAAAGAAGTCTGCACTTAGTATGTCAGATAAAATCAACATAAGTTGAGCCAGTTTTTGGTGAGATGAAGAAGATGGCTGACAGTCTTTGCAGAAGCTTCTCTTTTTGTGTCTTTGTTTTATTCTGCAGGTTGTCAATCTCAGATTAAGCTTTCACAATCCGTGTACTAACTCCTTTGTAATATCCCATGAGATGTATGGAATAAGAGTGTATTGTCCAACAGGGTTATTAATTCCTTTAGATTATCTGTTAAGTTCTATGCAAAGAAGTGCAATGTCTTTGTTTCTCTAGAACTTTTTTACTAAAGATGTTTTATTAAGGGCCAGAAAAAATGTTTTGATTGTTGAGTGAATAATTTTCCATGAATCTTTTTGCAAAACCAAGTGGCAGAAAAGAAATGCTTCTGGCTTTGTTCCAGTGATACAAGAAAAAACATAAATGTCAAGCTGGAAAGAGAAGGACTTCTCTGCCTACAAGATCAAATCTGAACTTGCTCAGGCTTCCATCTTCAGAGATGGAGGATCTGCTCCCTTTTGCCTGCAATTCCTCTTTCCAATCTCAGTATTTACAGATGGAGCTCCTGATGAGTGCTCAAGCATCACATTTGCACTTGGGCCTTAGGATTTCTCTGCCAATAACCTGCCAGTAACTCTGAGACATTTAAGAGTAGGCAAATATGCCTGTCTTCATACAGACAGAGGAAATGAAATTAAGTGATTTACACAGGAAAATTCTGGTGACAGCACCAATGCTCATGGTTTCCTGGCTCTCAGTCCTGTAATCAGATCTTTACGCAATTCTTTTTCTGTCCTGTAGTTGTGCTATCTTAGCTCAAAATGAGGCCAAAGCATGAATCTGAATCTTGTGTTCCCAGACACTGGGAAGTAGCTTGTCTGTTCCTTCTTAAACACATTCAGTGTGAAGCAGAATGTATTCAGATCCCTGAAGAATAACTTGTGTTTTTATTTTCTCTGCTATTTTTAAGCTGTACTGTTTTTTTCCTAGTCAACATCTGAACTGTTTGATGATTGCTAGTCTGGGGAGGGGCTGGTAGAAATGAATAGAAGGTTGGTACAAACCAGTGACATTTGTGATTGCAATGAGAAAGAGAAAAAAAATCTGATAACTCTTCAGTTGGGCAGCCTTGGAGGAAAAAGGGATGAAATCACTTTGGCTAAAATGGATGTCTGCAGCTTTGCAAAATCTTTCACAAAGAAAAAACTCTTACCTTATAGTTTTTACAAAGACAGGAGCAGCCACAATGCCAACAGAAAGCTCAGTTCAGACAAAGACTTCACTAGTATTTCAGTACAGAAATCCTACTTTCTTCCTGGTGCTGTAAGAACCAAGAGCAACACAAAGTCTCAGGGCTAAAATTCTTTTTTAGTATTTTTTTTCTTTGTAACAATCAGCTACAGCTCAGACATGAAGCAAATGCTGGATTTAAAAATGCAGCTTTCAGTGAGCAATGAATCTGGCATCCACATACTGCATTGTGCTGCCAGTCCTTTTTTATATACCAACTCGTGTGCTTCCTACCGCCTTATGAGCTGGGGCTGTCTGTGCCATGATGTAGCTATTATGACAGTGATATCGCCAGTTGCCTGCACCATCCCATCCCTCTAGATTTGGAGTTCTAAGAAACAGCAGATTGGGAAAAATCAAGTAAATGTCAACTCTCTGGACTTAAAATTAGACCTTTCTTCTGAGCATCTCAGTGCATGTTACACATCCAGACTTCTATTCCTAGGAATTATAGAATCAGATGCTCTCATCCCACGTGTGTGAAGCATCACACAATTGAGGGGCTTGACTGGAAGCATACCTGAAACACATTACCTCCAAGAACAGATTCACCTCTCCTTATTCCCATTGTGTGCTAGTCAAATGGCTGTTCTTGGACTGCAGTGCTCTGAACTGAGGCCTGGTTTGTCAAAATCATGAGTAAAAGTCCAGCAAAATAACTTTCAGGTGCAGCGCTACAGCTTTTCAGGGGAAAGCAGCTGCCTTTGATAGCTGTGAGACTTCAGAGTAGGAGCTCAGGACCTCTGGAAATCAGAACCTCTGCTAATATATAGCATCCTGTGCTGAAATACAGAATGTGCTGGCTTGGGATCCACAACTCAGCTGTGGAATGATTCACACGTGCTACCATCTATCTGCTCTAAAAGTGATAAATGCTCTAACAGGGAGAAAGAAAAATACATTTACTACATGTCCTTTGCTGCTGTCATTCTGAACCTGGACAGCACATTCCACTTTCCTGTTTCTTATAGGCTCAGCTGCCTCAAGCTGCCATCTCTTCCGCCTGTTACTGGTAGACTCTGTTCTTCCCCACCCTGCTGGCTATCCACAATTACTTCTGACTTACCTGTCTTTTTTTTTTTTTCCCCTTGTTTTCCTTCTTTTCTAGTTTTTCTCCCTCCACCTTTCTCTCTGCACAGTTTCCTTGTCTCCTCCTTCCCTTGCTTTTATATCTTTTCACCTCTTCAGTCCTCCCTGCCTTCACCCTGCATATATGCCCCTATATCCTGTGTCTTCCATCTAATTCCTGAGACGGACTGAGCTGTGGTCATGGGGTTCCCTTACACAAACTGCCTAAAACGTTTTCATGGACTTTCAGTGTGCATCAGCTGAAAGTGGGTTACAAAGAGTATTTTGCAAAATGCTCTGAATAAATGAGCTTGTAATGAATTTTTCCACCAACTTTCCGATAACCCACCGTAGTTTCTGAGGTCAGCTGCAGAAGTAGTCATTTCATTTGAACCAGCTACCGTTAAGCTCTTCTCTCTGATTCATAACAGGATCTGCCAATATAAATTCACATGCTTTGTTTTCACCTTTTCCTCCATCTTCTGTCCCATTTCTGTTCATTCTCTTTTATTAGTACAGGCTGTTGGCTCAGGTGTTATTGGCAGCACTATGTGAAGACCACATGAGTTAGCCCGTTAGCTCAAGTAGTGAAAGCAGTCTTTGCAGATCAGTGTGTTATCTTCCTCAGGCTAATTCTCCTTTTTTTTTTTTTTTTCCTCACAGTGCATGTTTACCTGGGAAGGCTGTTTCTAGTACCTGAGCTTGATCATGGAGAGTTCTCAACTATTTCTCTGCACAGAACTGCCGTGCCTCAGCCTTGACTCCACACCCATCTCTGCAGCATCTTTCAGAACAGTCCAATGGTTGGCTTCATCTTCCTTCAAAAAATCTTCTGAGATTTCACATCAAAGACTCATGTAAATGGCAGCTTCAATGACAGGTAAAATTATTAACCTACTAGTGAAGTAGTTAAAACAAATTAAAAACAACCCAATGTTTTAATATCCTGGAGATGGGCCCAGAATCAGACTAACCATTTGCTGATCCATTCTTATCTCATCTAATCCACACCATGTCTGAGTCCATGCTTATTTCTGTGTATTTCTGTGTATTATTAATGTGCATGAGAGTCCTGATAATACAACAAGTACATGTATTGGAGAATATCTGCATGTGCATATTGCCTTCCAATTGAACTATGTCCAGAAAGAGAGACTGGGAGGCAGATCCTCTGCTCCCCCAGCTAGTGTGGATATGCAAAGCACCGGACTGAAGGAGCATCTATATTATTGCTTGCTCAAAGCAGCAGAGACTCTGTCATACATAATACAGAGACATCATTACTAATATAAAACACTGCTGGGGAGAAGGGACACATGGGCGGGCCAAGATGGCAGATGGCTTTTAGTGGCATGCTGCTTTCAGTTCTTCTACCTTTGTAATTTGTGCAATTTAAAGCCTTTGGTTACTGTTTTTAGTCTGCTGTCCATTGGCTCTACTGGGAGCTTTTGTTGTTGTGCAAGAATGCACTGTATTTTTAGTGAGGGCCACAGCCAATAGTATGTGCTGTGTTCTCCTGGCGACTGGTATTAGGATGGCAGGCTAGTCAAGAATAGCTGTTATGATCAGCTGGATTGCTGAAGAATTGATGAAAATAGCAGTTGTCTTGGCCATATAACCTCTGCTCTGCTGTACTGCAAGATTTTGCAGTTGCTCTGTAATGCTCAAGTACTGAGGTAGAAAGACCTTTGGCAGTGAAAGAGGGAGGATGGAAATAAAATATACCTCAAGGAGAGGCAGTTTCGAAGTGAGGTTAGGGACATATGAGAGTATCTTCCCTGATTTGCGCAGCAATGGAAAAAGACTTTGTTGGGGTGAAGAAAGTGAAAGTGCCAAGTAACCCTTTCTCTGTTTCAGGAATGGTGTTCAGGAAATTTGACGTTACTTCTGGCCTTGTCATATGGGCCAAAGTCACTTTGGTTCCTTTACCCTCAGCCTCCCGTCTGCAAAATGAAAATAACAGTTTGCCTTTTGGAAAGGCGTTAAGTCATTCTCCATCCCTTCATCCTCTGGGATCTCTAATGCTCTCTGAGACCCATTGATGGATGACACTGGAGGAATGCAAGGTGTTGGTACAATTGGTGCCAGTGATAGTTCCACGGAGCAAGATCGTGACTGGCCTGCGTGTAGCCGTGGAAAGTTTGTCTTCCTTTTTGTGCAAATTGCACAAGGGCATTCATGGTCATAAATTCTGTCCCTCAGAACAGTGCTTGCAGGCAGTTGCAGCATAGGAGGTTGACTCATTTTCTATTCCCAATTTTTTTTTGCCTCATTTCAGAACCATAAAATTTAGCACCTACTTCATCTTATACAGAGAGGGCTGTTCACCTCTAGCTGCTACAATAAAATTAGTTTTTTAGATGGCTGAAGTACCTCACTGCAGCTTGGCCCAAAAGTGGAAACAGAGAAGTACTGTTAAGGAGCCCATTGCAGATGGGAGAAACAGGAATGGTGAAAAGATGCCTGTGGATACGTACCCGCTTTAATTTCTAGACTGAAGAAACTGAAAGAAGCAACCCACCTCAGGAAAGCTTTTGTGAAGGCTTCTGAACTAGAAAGAAGCCCAAGATGCAAAGGCTGAAATTTGATCTCTCTATGCCTTTCCTCCTTTTTTACAGCCTTTCCACATTTTCTGATGCTTTGCTTCCATCTCTGATTTGATGGTTTTGTGTGAGGCCCTCTCTAATTAGAGCAGGTGAAAACAGCTCAGCTAAGCACAAGCTTAACTTTATTGCAGTATATTTTATACGTTTCACAGCATGCTTTGCATTGCAGTTTTAATAGCACACTAAATCTGCGTATAAATAAATTTAAATGCATCTGTTGCCAAGTATAGGACTCCTTATACTGAAAAGCCAATGCATAAGCCAGCAATATTGCCAAGGATTTTTGTTGCATTTTTGTAATAACAAGAACTTTAGTTCAGACTCACAGTTCAAAGATGCATTTTTAGAATACCTCTGCATATGTATTTTATTTCATTTGAACTCACAAAAGTATTCTGCCCAGGTTCTAAGTACCAAATGAATTCCAGGGATGAGTTTAGGAATTTCCTAGGTATGCTTCTGAATTCTTCTTTAGCTTCCTGCTTCCTATATTTTAATCTATTTTCCTACAATCTGAACATACACTGAATGGATTTTTTTTAATCAGAATGTGAGTGAACATGAAACATGAATGTAATAACCTATTTTCAACTCTACTTTCAGGAGATGTTTTCTTTTGAGTTCACAATGCATACAGTAGCTATAAAAAGACATATTATATTTTCAAGGTCTGTCACATTATTTACAATGTGTGAACATAAAACCTCTCTGATGTTTCCTGATAAACAGTCAGACCCAATAGCACAGCTAAACAACAGGCTAGGTACATCAGGTGCATAACCAGCTTCAGGTGGAGTAAAGAAGCCAAGGGTATAGGAACATCCTTTTTCCAAAGGACACGACTATACTCAGATCTCTGCAGTTTCAAATGCTGGAGTACATGGGTTAACAAACATTTCTGGTACGTTGTGGCCTAGCACTGGTACCTTCCAGGCAGTCAGTCATCTAAGCAAAATTTCCACATGGGTGGCTGCTGAAAAACACAATGCCCCTTACCGTAGGGTGAATCCTAGTTTTGTTTAAGTCAATGACAAAACTGCCTTTGACTTCAATAGAGTCAGAGTTGGTGAAGTCTGACTTCCATTTGAGCTTAGGCTTGGAGATATCTTACAGGAAAACAAATCTGACTTTTTGCCCAGGGGGTGGAATAGCTCAATGGATTCACAGCTCTTTCACCTTTATGACCAAAGAGGACTCATCCTCTTCTGCATCCAGATGTGCCTATAGAAGAATCTACTATTGCCTTCCTCAGAGGTCAATGCTTCTGACTTCTTGTTTTAAGGATAAATTATCTAGGTTAGTATATAGAACTAGAAATTGCGGTTTCAGCTGGGATATTTGATGTGGAGTGAATTAGGGAGTGCTCACATGAGCTGTGTAGCTTGAAGATCAAGATAAGGTGAAAACCTGGAGATGCAGGGTTGCTGTAAGCATTAAACTCTGGGTCAGGAAAACAATATTATGTCCATGGTTTAGGTAACTGGAAGACTGCCTTCTCCTCATGGCTTCTCTGTGTGATCAGTGTAGATACTACCTACCAGGCCTGTGTGTGTGCGTGTGAAAGTGCAGTGGTCTAATTCCTTCTTAGGATGAACCTTACAAGGACAGAGGGCTGTGTGGGCTGTGAAAGCTTGCCTGAACCAAATCTTTGTCCTGAGTCTAACTGAAAATGTTTGATCTCTATTTCCTGTGTTCATCTTGGAAAAGCACTTCCTTATGTTCCCTTAGGTCTGGTCACTCAGTGATACAGTGTTTTACCTCCACTGTACCTTCTGCTTGTTTTCAGCAATGTTCCTAAAGGACATTTAAAACAGCAACCTGAGAGGAGGCTTTCCCCATGTATGTTTAAGAGCTACCCTCAGGCCTATTAGGTGCCTACAGAAAAATGTGTGTACTTGCACCCAATGAAAACAGAAACAGCGCAAATGAGGTGTTTTCCACACTCAAGAGCAAGGCTCTAGTGGATGTGGCTGGGTTCAGGTGCCGGTGAATGCTATGGTGCACGTAACTAAACTGTTGGGCTGGTATCTGGTGGCTGCCATTTTACTGTCCCTGCCAAATTTTGTTTTTCTGTGAAATGGGCACTGCTGGGGTAAATAATTGGGAGAATGATACAAATTGAGCAAACTTGAGTCAAACAAAAGAATATACATAAGTTGTTTGAACAACATAAGAGCTCCTTCAATGAAGATCACAGCCTGAATTTATTTCAGAAAAATACTACTTTCTTGTTTGAGCAATGTATCTGTGCTATGTGCGAATGCCTGGCAAACACAGGCTTCTTAACTTGCAAGTGACTGAAGTAGTTAAGCTGTGCAGTCTGTGCTGCAGGACTCTGGGCTCAACTGTATTTTATGAAAAGAGAAGGTTCCCCTGAAATTTCAGTGTAGTTCCTCAACACTAGAACGTCCTCATCCTTTGATGCTGCGTACCTATGCACAAAATGAACGGTCCTCTTGGCTGACCATAAATAGCATTTTATACCTCTCATCTGTCTCCCTATCTGTGGGGGAAATCTAATCTTATTTACAGAAAGAATTCTATGAACATTTATGTATCTTACACTTTAACTTTCAAAACGGTTCCAGACTTTCATAATTCAGACTGTGCCACTTTGGATGTGGCATTTCTTTTGCAACTTGTTTGTTTGTCAGAGGGTTCTTCTGGCATTTTTTGAATTATAAACTGGCAAACAATTTTTTTTTTCCCCTCAACTTCAAAGCAAACACAACAGTAAAGACTTAACAGCTGGGTCCTTGAGGGAAGCCTGCTGACACCTTATTTAGTGTCTGATTTTAAATTACGTTAAGAAATGAGAAGAGTGAACTTGTTTAGAAGTATTTTGGGTCATTCAAATTCCGAATGTGACCCTTGGGCAATGCAAGGCAGCTGGGTTCTTAAGAGTGGGGCAGTGGCAGAGCATTGTGCACCTGGAGAGGTCCTGGGATTTAGGCTGACCAGTGTGTTGAGGGCAGAAGTGATGGTATGTTTGTTTCTCTTGTGGGTGTTGTGCTATGTCTCTAGAGCTTCAAGTTAATCTTCAGTACAAACAGTCCAAACAGCTTTGGACACCTGTGTGGAGGCTTTTAAGTTCCAGTTGAACAGCTATCCATCAGAGAATGTCTGGGTATAGTTAGTTGATCCTGTCTGGCTGCTAGGAGCAAAGCTAGCAGTTCTCTTGAGGTTCTTTATGGCTGTAAACTTCTTTAGTTTTATAATAATAATAATAATTATAATGATTACAATTGAAAGGGAGGCAAGAAATTGTATTAGCTGGGCAACAACAGAAAAGGGAAATGCTTCTCATTTCTCTTTTTTTCTATCAGGTGGTCACTCTTAAAATGAGCAGTTGTCCTAATACTTGTCATTTTTCTCTACTAAAGTTTCCTTTGTTACGTATTAATGTTGAGTCAAAAGATGACCTTAAAAGGCCATTGAAAATCAGTGACTTGCAACTGGCTTCACTGAGGACTCACTTCTTCAGCCTCAAGAAATTAAAGGGGATTTTGCATTGCTTGTTACATTTCTGCAGCTGTGATAGAGAGTTGGGTGGCACATTCTTGAGGTGATCAGCTTTTGCGCTGATGTATGCTTCCAATACATGGTTACTGAATGCTTCTGGAAGAGGAAGCTTTATTCCTAGAATTATAGAATCATTAATGTTGGAGAAGACCTTTAAGATAATCTAATCCAACTGTTCACCTATCAACAATATTGTACACTAAACCATGTCCTGAAGTACCACACCTATATGTTTCTTGAACTCCTCCAGGGAGGATGACTCCACCACCTCCCTGGGCAGCCTGTGCCAGTGCCTGCCCAGTCATTTGGAGAAGTTTTTCCTAATATCCAACCTGAACTTCCCCTGGCACAACTTGAGGCTAATCTCTGTTCCTTCTCTGCCCCATTCTGGTTATGGTTGACAGGTACAAGTCAAGGAAGTTGTATCATCTTGCAGATTGTGAGCGGAGATAGCACAGTGTCTGGATCTCACCCCTTTGTTGGCCCTGGGGTTTGGGACCTGAGAAGGAGATGGACTTGAAGGTGGCAATTCGTTGCTGTTAATGTGTGACTGGACTTTGCCCAGGGAGCACCCTTAAACTCTAAAGGTGCAGCAGGCATGAAGCCTACCAGTATCCCACAACACTCACTTGCCCTGGAGCAAGGACTTCATATGGAAGGGGAAAACAACTAATAGGAGGTGATTCCACCCCCATGTGAAGGCAAGGTCACCCTGATCCATTATCTGTTTCTATCCTAGGTGAACAAAATCACTTATATGGCACTTATATGGCAGCATCCATATGGGTAATCAATATGGGGACCTCTATGGCTTGTTCCTTTGATAACTGTAATAGTGTCTTCTGTTTTCTCTCCTTTGATATTTTTATCAGAATAATTTAGTCTGACAATGTTTGTAAGTTAGTGAGAACAACCAAAGGATAAACAGTTCAGTCACCTTGGCCTCTTTCTTTTCCTGGTATTAAAAGTTAAGCTAGCTGTTATTATGATATAGTATTTTACTCATTGACTTTGTTTTGAAGGTTCATAATGTGGAAGCTGTTTTAAAAAATCAATTTACATAAATGCTTTTTAATAACAAAAATGTGTTTACTCTTCCTTGACTGATTAATAATTTTCTACATAGCAATTATATATAAAGACTTGAGCCTGTCTGTAGATGTACACATATATATTCATACAGGCTCAAATATATATGCACAAAACTTGTCTTCTGTAGCTGGAAACAGATCAGCTGAGAAAAATAATGTGCCCACCAAAACAATTGTAATTTTTCAACAAGATCCCAGTGTTTTCTTTGTAAAAAACTAGGATTGGAAAAACATGAGGTTTTCCTGCCAGATTCCATTCATTTTCAGCAGGAACAATCTGCTCCTCTCAGCTGAACGTTTTACAGCAAGAATGGCTGGAACTGAGGAACCGGCTCCTGTTTGGAAATAGTAATTGTTTTTAATGAAAATGCCTGCCTACCATTTGGAGCTAATACTAGAACCACGATTCCACTAGGACAAAGCATCAGCTGGACAAAAATATATAATGCAAAGAGGGCAAGATGTCACGTTACCAGGAAAGCAAAGGAGAAGCTCTTTCTTTTTTTCCTGCTTTTTCTTTTTCTATCCTTTTCTATTGGTTTCATCTGTGGTTCCCTAAGAGATACCAGATAATAAAAAGGGCAAGGGCCAGAAATCACCTGGTGGTGACTGGAGTCATGCCAAACCATTGTGTGTTTGAAAACAAAGCTGGTGGTAAAGGAACAGTGTGTTAGACCTCCCTGATAGTTAGGGTTTGCTTGGAAAAAATATGGCCAGCTTGGCAGAAATAATCTGATGTACAAGGAGATGTGATTGAGAGAACCTGGAGTTCAGCCCTATACAGACAGCCCTGTCACCTTACTGCAGAAAGAAATGTCTTGAAACACAATAAAGTCTTTCTCACGGAGGTAGAGATTCAACTATTTCTTTAGAACTTTACAAATCAGAGAAGCAGAATGACTAAATTTAAATTTAGATGTATATTTACAAGCGAAATGAATCCCAAACTCCAAGTTTATAGTGGTGCAAATCCATTAGCGGAAATACCTGGCTTTTATGTAATATGTTTTACTTGTCAACATCAGTTTTCTACCCTCTAATGTAATGGATTCTGGTGAGGCATCTCTGATGCACTACACCTCTTCCCACTGCTTCAACAGTCTGAGTTACCATTACTAGATACAGAAGTCATCTTTCCATTAACATCAGGAAGTTAAAGCTGACCCTTTTATTTGCCCATGCTGTTTATAGGATTTTCAGTATTTATTGGTCTTGCTGGCTCAAGTTTGGTTGAGAACACTGCATACCCCTCTCTTTTGCTCTGATCCAACTTTTCTGCAGTTTAATTTATACCAAACTGTTAACAAGCTCAGAATGCGGTCAATTAGTACTACAGATGTACTTATTTTCTATTATTTCTTTAGTTTTTGTTTGAAATGGGAAGAATACATTAGCTGAAAAGACATGAAGTATAGCGTTAAAGCTGCGATAGTCTAAGAATATTAGAGAGGACTGAGAGATTGGTAGGGAGAGGTCTTGCCTTTATTAGATGAGCTGATATAATAGAAAATAATAGGTGAGGTTTCAGGCACATAGAGGTTGCTATTTGACCAAATCAGTGAAAAGCTCTCTTTAGAACTTGGGCTTTGATTCAGTCTATTAGGGAAAATATGTATTTAGATATCTTTAAAATGGCTACTACAATGATGATGCTATTTATTTTCACAGCAGGGGTAGGATGGCTTTTGATATCAATGACCACTGGAAACAAAGGCAACGAGAAGTGTGAACTCACTCTCACCCCAATAATTCCACAGTTATAACACAGGTTAATGCTGAAAATAATTCAGGTCACTATGTGAATCTACTAGACTATAGCAGGTGTTTTACAGGCATTTCAGTTTATCATGGTGTATTTTAAGAAGTCAGAAAAAACACCTCTTAATCTGTGGCTGCAACAGAAATCTGTCCCATTGATAAATTAGAGTTTCTCCTACAAATCCTCAATCTATGTTCCTGTATGTTCAGTGTAGCTGGCAATAGAAGAGAGAAGGGAAATAAAGGCTGAAGCCAGCTTTGCAAATGCCTGTATTTCATACTGCAAAGTTTAAGTTTGGCTCTGGGGAGGAATTGTGTGTCCTCTTGGGACATTTCATGGGCTGCAGGATATGTGGCTTAGATGTTTGCAATGCCGGTACAGCTGTGTGACAGAGGTGTGAGCTAGTATACGTACTAGAGTATTACAAACACTTGAAGTTGTCTGGTTTGTTTAGCGGTCAACCACCTTTTAGCCACTGCAATTAAAACCTGCCAACAAAGTATCACTTACTACCTTTTTTTCTTTCCTTTTATTTAAAAAACAAAATCAAAACCTGCTGCTTGGTAATAAAGTCTTACTGCTAGGCAGAGGGAAATCCTGAAGTTAGTGAGACAAACTGATGCACTGGCACTGTGTAAATGAGCCACCTCCTTTGAAGAATCGTCTCCTCCTTCTTCAGAGTTTACTAGTAACATGAAGTGGGGGTGGTTATAGACACATCAAAGCATTTGTGGCTGCACTTTCATAGGGACTTGCAGAACAAACTTCATTATAGTTTGGTGCTTCCACGCTTACAAACCTGAGCTCTTGATTGAGAATCCAGACTTTGTAGTTTAAGCCCATATCTACAAAAACCTTATCTCAGGAATCTTTAAATGAAGTTACTGATGGGCTAGACGTACTGTATGAGCAGGAAGGACTCAGATGAACAATGCACTATCTTGGAGAAGACTGCTGTGCCCTGGGTTCAGAAGGTAGACTTTTCAGCCAAGATTGCATCTTCAGCTTTGCACAAATTTCTGCCAATGAATTTTTGCTATAAAACCTGAATCCTGTGCTCAGGTAGGATCTGGCATTATGGAACGTACACTTTGGTTCAGATACTTAAGGTACATTCTTGAGTTTGAATATCAGAACACTTCAAGACTGCAGATTTACAAGTCATCTTGTGGTCAAGCTGCAGGTAATAAGTTCTTTCTGTTTTGCTGAATGCTGTTCATCTAGAAGTAATTAGTTCTTTTCCTTATGCTTGAGTCTACCATTCAAGAAATATGAAGAACATGAAATACAGCTTTTCTAACATTTTCCCTCATGATTTTGTTAATCAATCCTAGTTTATTAGTCATTTCCTGTTTTGCTCTAGAAAAAGCAAAAAAAATCTATTAAAAGCCACTCCATTAACTTCTAAATGGGAATTAGAAAAGATGGTAAACTGCATTTGCTTCTTTGAGTTAGAGGAATTAGATCTGACACTATTTTCTTGTTTGTGGGGCTTGCTGAAAATGAGTATTTCTCCGCTGAGTGCTCAGAGATCTGCCATGGCTGAGCATGTTCAGATCCATTAATAATAATAACATTGAGTATGGAGCAGTTTTATTATGTTAAATGGAGTAATCTTATGTTTTGAAAGCTTGTAGTAG
Organism: Aquila spilogaster; assembly: GCA_024606505.1. Classification (NCBI taxonomy): domain Eukaryota; kingdom Metazoa; phylum Chordata; class Aves; order Accipitriformes; family Accipitridae; genus Aquila; species Aquila spilogaster. The sequence continues at coordinate 19,241 of JANHGO010002718.1, forward strand.
GTTTTGAGGGAAATAGTGGTGCAAAATGACAAGGCTTTATGCATGATTTTCATTCGTGTTCTTTGAGTTGCATTTGCCTCTGACATTCTGATATGAATTTTGAGTACTTGCTGTTGGTTGGGTTTGCTTTGACTCTCTGTTCCACAAACTCTCTGCAAGATTCATGCAGCAGTGCTTTAATTAGGGCAGTCCAAGAAGACTTCTAGGTTCCAGCTGTTTCCAATGCAGAGCAGAGTAAGGCAGCACCTCCGTGCTCCTTTCTGTGCCTGCCTAAAAAGTAGAAGAATATGGAAAATGAAAGCTGCAATCTTTTGGTCAGGCTCTTGTTGCTATGCCATACCGGGATGTGCTACAGATGCACAAAGAATGTTGGTGCTGATGTAATCTCCCAAAGCTCACCACACCGACCTGCTTCATGAGGAATCTTGTGTGATAATGGGTTGTAGGTTCATAGTACTGTTGCCAAGCTTTCTCCTGTTGGACCTGGGGCTACTTCCCTGTGAACTGAAACTTTGACTCAGATGCTGACTCTGCCTATGGAGACACTTCTGTGTGTTGCATTTTCCAAACTACCCTGGTTTCCATGCACAGAGAAGCAGAGTGCATAGCCTCTGTGAGAGAGCACCTCTAACTCTACCACAAGGCTCGCTGGGACTGATGCCTTCCCATGCCACAGCAGATACAGATGTACCCCTGAAGAGCGGCCTTATGTCTGCTGCATGTGAACGCACCTCTCTGCTTTTGGTAAATAAAGCACTTCTGTGGGCTGTGCGTGTGAAGGGTTTTCAAAAATAGATTAGCTTATGTAAAATACTGCTTTCCTTGTTCTTTCCTGTCTCCTTTGCTCTTCTCCTTCCCACCATGGCTCAGTCTGTGCTGTCTGTATTGTCTTGCACAGTATGTTCTCTAGACATTTTGCTAGCAGGTGTATTTCTATCTTGGGTAATGACAGAGTGTTTCAGTGATTAGCTTCACACTGTAACAGTGGGGCCCAACTCTATGCCGAGAGTTTATGCAGACAGTTCCTCCACCTCCTGTCTGCAGCACTGTCCTGAAGCTCGCTGTTGTCTTGGATATTCTGGAGTTGATAGAGGTCCACTTATTTTTCTCCTTTGGTAGTAGAATTTATTCTGTCTCTGGTGGCTTATCTTTCCTTGCTTAGATCAGGCTGTGGTGTTATTTAAATGGAGTATTAGGAAGGAATGAAACAGCACATTGAACTCATCCTTACCTGATGGTACTGCTGCGCTATGCCAAAATGGTTCTGTACTTGGCTGTTTAACACAAAGAAATGACACTGACTTTGTCTGAGGTAGTATAAAAGAAAGGATGTGTGAACTGGGGAGCCTAAGACTGCTGTTCTGAAAAAATGAACTCTTGAAGTATCAAACTAAACATTGTAATTACTCATATGAGCTGGGAGTTATTAAATGTTATGTATTGCAGAGCCTGGGCTTTCAGGTATAGACAACCTGGTAGGGTTTGTGGAAGGTTGGGCTTTTGTAGCGTTTCAGAAATGATGTACTGATGGTTATTAGTGTTGTCAGATACAACTTCTGCTTTGTTGCATAGTTTTAATGACCTTTGGCTTTCTGCCTTTTTTATTGTTCCATTACAACATGATTTGGGGTTTTCCATTATTTTTCTTCTTAATGCAGCTGAAAAATCTGTCTTATTCTTACTGACACATCTCCCTTTTTGGCTATGAGATCAGTCATCCTGATTGTTTCATGTGATAAGACTTTGGGTATTTTAATCAACTCCTTGAAGGTCTTCTGTGTCACCTGAAGCTGCATTAAGTCTTAGCTGTATATATATATATATATATAAGCATATATACATATGCAGAAGTCTGACGTTTCTCACAGTAAAATAATTCTACAGAATTATCAATGTTAATTGTCATTACTCTTTGATTTTTCTTAGAATTGAAAATTTCTTTTCACAGAATGTCAGGGATTGGAAGGGACTTTGAAAGGTCATCTCGTCCAATCCCCCTGCTGGAGCAGGAACATCTAGATTAGGTCACACAGGAACGCATCCAGGCAGGTTTTGAATGTCTCCAGAGAAGGAGACCCCACAACCTCCCTGGGCACCCTGTGCCAGTGTTACCCTCACTTTGAAGAAGTTTTTTCTCATATTTATGTGGAACCTCCCATGTTCCAGCTTGCACCCATTGCCCCTTGTCCTATCGTTGGATGTCACTGAGATGAGCCTGGCTCCATCCTCCCGACACTCACCCTTTATGTATTTATAAACACTAATAAAGTCACCCCTCGGTCTCCTCTTCTCCAAGCTAAGAGACCATTTTTTGTAATTTGCCATTTCCTTTTTTTCTCTTTACCTGTTTGAAGTGGTTTGGTTTTCTTTTTCTTTGGTAGATGAATTGTGCCAGGGATCATTTGATCTGTTTTTCCCCATTTCTAAACTTCTCAGTTTTTGAAATGTTTCAAATGGCAAAAGGAAAAATGGAACCAAGGTTTAAAAAAATAAATAAATAGAGGAAATGGTGAAACATTGGAGTTCACTCCTTTGTATGGTATTCTGGGAGAACCTCCCTCACCTCTCTGTTGATTGTAAATGGTTTTGGTGTGGGCACATGAAGCTAGGTAATTATTTTTTTAAGTTTACAGTGTAAATCCCTCCCATACAGTTTCACATTTATGGTGAATTTATTTGTGGGTCGAAGTTTCTGGGCAAGTACCCTAGCTAGAAACTTTGTTTAAAGTTTCTATAGGTAAAAGAGAGAATATTACGCTTTAAAAAATGTTATTGTGAAGTGTTGCACATCATGGGAAAGCTAAAACAGAAAATCCTGGGCACCATCTCTTATGCCAGCACAAAATTATGAGAACATTTTCTCAGGTTAGATTTGACATGGGTGTTCCCACAGCTTTTATTAGGCATCGCAATGCCCTTCTCCAGGCTGCTTTTACCACTGGATTTGCCATCTGTGGACTGTCTCGGTTCATGCTGAGGGTTAGGATGATGATGCCTTTTGTCTTCCAGGTGGGTCTTTGTGGACAGTACAATAGAGTTTCCAGATTTGCCCTTTGTATTGTAACTGAGCCTTCCTATTGGTGCTGTCTCTGTATGCTTACCTCAATACTATGGGTCAAGATATGTTTTTCAGGTTTACTTAACATGAAATACACACAGCCAGGAAAGAATTTAGAGAGTTTAGACACCTTCCAGTACCTTTAATATTATACTAAGGAAACATACATAAATATAATTGCAAAATAGTTGAGAGAACATTGAATACAGTCTGTTACTCAGCTGAGCAGATGAATAGTACTGTCCTTCAAATCAGCTAAAACTGCTGGAATACTCAGTGCCCTCATCACAAATGTCCTACAAAAGGGCACATACACATGGGCACTCTTTGTTGTACATTATATGTCCTGCAGCTTTCTTACCCCCACGCTCTGAAGTCAGTCAACCCTTCTTTAAAGTGTTTGGCCCCGGGCAAGTTCAAAGTTTTGTGGCAGGTGAGGGGTTAATGGCATGCATGCAGCTGCTAATACTTAGCTTCTGAGGCAATATGGTCTTCAGGCGTTATTTATCCAGGCATGGATAAATCTCTGACATGAGATGTGACATTTACCATCAAACCCAGAGAGGGCTATCGCACACATTCTTAGGGCTATCAAGAGCTCATGTTGGTTTCTTCCCCTTTGCCTGCTGCATCGATTCTCACGAACCAGTTGGAGTCTCTCTACTTCTATATATCCTTCTGCTAGGCTTTTGTATATCTGCTGGGGAATCTCAGCTTCCCTGACTAAGTGGAGAAGGCTATTATTACTTGATGACTTACCAGAGGATACTGAGGAATAGCTCCACAAAATGAGGTGGGCTGCAGACAAGCATTTGTGAAAGAAGTTGTTGGCAAAAAAAATGTGTGGAGGCCAAGCAGTACTAAATTGTAAGGGGGGCTTAGGAGAGCTGTACCTTGGAAAGTTTTGAAAGTAAAGTAGAAGGTGTAAAGAGATGCTGACAATAAATAATGAAATGGGGGCTCAAGGGTAAAGTGATAAGAACACTGAGGTCTGTTATGGAATTATTTGGCCTGATCTCTGAATCCATTGATTCTGCTTACCCTACTGGTGGCAGAACTAAGGTGGCCTCTGGTATGACTCCTGCGATTCTGAGCATGGGTGGCTTCCTCCTTACAAAGACTGCGTGCCAGGTTGGCTCTATGGAGCAATGGACAAAGACAGAGTCTATTTGTTTGCTTCCAAGTGCTCCCTCTGCAGCCAGTGAAGGGTCCTCGGATCAAAAGCTGCCTGGGTCCATGCCCAGGATGTGGGCTGAGGTGGGCAGATACACCTGAGCTAGCCTTCAGATTGACTGGGAAGGCAGGGGCTCTATTTGCAGGTGCCAGAACCCTTATTTGGTGTATGATGAGGTCTGGACAGTATGTGTAACTACAGTTATTTGACAAGGAGGAATGCAGGAAGGCTCTGTAGTCACACCTCTGACTGCAGTGCAGATACATCTTCCCTTGTGCCACTGTCTGGCCTATCAATTCTGCTCTCTGTTACTGTAAATATAAATCCACGAGTGCTCTGACATTCAGTTTGTCACACAAACAAAGAATTTTAAAAAATGAAAATGAATTAGAATAAAGGGAAGCAAGGTAATTACACTCATCTTCAGAATATTCAATTCAGCTCCATCCAGATCTCTAATTTAAGGTCAGTCCAATAATTCAGTGCACAAAACAGAAGTGGATGGCATTAAAAACTGAGTATTTACCAGGCTTTAATACTCACTGAACACAGCTGTTCTTTACCTTGGTAATTTTTTTTCCAAACTGAAAGAATTCTTAAATGCTACATAAAATACAATTGCAGTCTGGATTTGAATGGCACTAGTGCTGGTTCCTGTTGATTTTCATCACAAGTTTAACATTTTTGCTTAATGTTCAAAAGGGAACATTCACACTTAAATAAAGAAATTTTGTTTTCTTGGGATATGGATAGTTAGGGAACGGATTATGAAACCATAGATGCTCTAACCTTCTTGCACACCTGACGTTAGTTACACAGAATGAAAGTTTTTCATTGAGGCAGGCCAATGAATGGGTGCACTCTGCTCAGTTTTTTAAGCTCTACGTTACTTTAGCTGTTATCTTTGCTCCCAACAGAGCTAAGCAGATATTACAGCAGAACAGCCTTTTTCTACATTAAAATTTGGTACTGTTACTAAATAGGTCCAACCACAGCTCTCAGAAGTAAAAGTGATGAATAATCAAAGCAATGTCATCCGACCTGGAAACCGGAAAGACTAGAAGACATAATCATAAAAGTATTGTCAGTGATGAACACCTTGCCTACATGAGAGCTCCCGTTGGCAGTAACAACAATGGGAAGTTTTTAGGAAAATCTTAGTAACATAGAAGCATTACAGTTGGTTCCTGTAGCTCAGGACTGAGATATGTTTCTGCAGGGCAATTTCAGACATGATTGCATTATTCCCAGAGTATGTACCCTCTGGATAAGTCAGATTTTGATCTTCTTTCCTCTGATTTCCATTTATGAGTACAGCATTCATTTATAAACAGTATAAAGTTGTCTATTAAGAGGTGTAGGCCCTCTCTTCCTACTGATTTGTTGATGAACTTCCAGTGCTCTCTGGCTGTGATGTTTGAGGTGTCTCTTTGCCAACAGCCTATACTGCAGGAATGTGCAGGAGTCTGGCTGTCACTGTGGCATCTAGAGGAGATAGAGGGAGACTGATGGGAAGAAAGTTTGCATTCAGATATTAACAGCCCCAATGTTTAGAGGGCAGGAAAAAAGAAAGCACTATAAAACAATAGATGCTAGGTGAGGTCTTTTGGTTCAGAAGTCTCTGTTTTGGGAATTATTGCCAAGCCCTTGGAAAACCCTGGCCAAGAAGCCTTTCAGATAAAAGATGGTGTGTAAGATAGACAAGCCAAGCCACTGTAGACTCTGTTGCTGCTGAGCAGATGAACCAGTGATCTGGGACTTCCATCTGCAGCAGGGAATGTCCATGTCCCTGCTTCTGCCAGCACTGGGCACACTCTTACCTGTGTTACACAGGGCTGTGCTCTGGAAACAAGAAAGGTTAAAAAAAAAAAAAATATATATATATATATCCAAGGAGTCCACTGCTTTACATTGGGGTAAATTCATAGTATTCTGAGTTTCTGTGAATAGTGCTTATCCATTTCCCCTGAAAACAAGAAACTTACTTCTCATCAATTGCATTTCAAGGCTAAGGATGAGTGTGGAGTGTTTTTTGTGGGATGGAAAGATGGAGGGATTCTCTTCCTTATGGTTGTTTGTGCATGGTGCATGTATGTAACAGAAGGAGGATGTTTCCACTAGTTCCTTAGACTTATGAGCCTATGGAAAGACCATAGGATTTCTAACAGTCTCTGAACCCGCAACACCAGACAGTGGAATGGCTTAAGTGGTTTGAAACAAAGAATGAAACAGTATAAACATTTGGGAACTGATAATTCCTGATGTTTTTATGTGGAGGGGTAAAATGAATGCCCTAAATCTATACCTTAATAGCATCAGGCAAAGTTAAAGTGTCAGTATAAATAGGCAACTGGACATTCCTTACACCATGCTTGCTGATGAAACTTCTGCATTTCTCACTGTCTCTTTCTTTCAATCTGCTGAGGCTGTGCTCAGTAGTTGCTATTAATGTGGGTGAAGTTGGCCATATGGCAAGCAGAAAACAGCGTTGGAAGAGCTTTCACACATAGCTATTGCAGTGCTGTCTGCTAAATGAGGATTTTCTTCCTGAAGTCCAGATTTCACATGCAGATCTCTGGGGTAATGCATTAAACCACAAATAAGACTGAAGTGTTTGCATCAGTCTGTTTTAATGCCTAGGAGAAATCCAGCTTCTCCTTTTCTTTCACAATATGGGGCTGTTTTTAAAAACCTCTTTCTGTGGAAGCCAGAGGGGGAACGTATCTGTTAGATTTGCTGTTAAATCTACAGCAGGTCCATCAACAAGTTATTCACCAGCATCTTCCCTTAGCCCTGTCCCTGAGGAATTCCCCTATATCCTTCAGTTTTTACTTGCAAAAGTGCATTATGCTACTGTAGGTTTTAGATGAAATTTTCCATTTCTCAAATCTACAATGTGTTCCTCTAAATCACCTATTTCAGCCAAAGCATCTGTTAGAGTGTGATTGTGTATACATGTTTTTCTTTGTATGACTTAGTTTGTCATATTTATTTCAATCTCTCTGTGGTATCTATCCATCCATATGTCAGGCTGCAAACCAATATTGATTTCAGAGGCCATATGCTATCCTGATGTCTACAAGCATTTCTCCTGGTAGTATCAATGGGAGTACTCCCTGTGGAGACTGAGGACTTTTCAAGCTTGGTACTGCTGTTGATACTTACTGTGTTGGCTGATCAATTTTTCTTTATGACACAGAAATTCAACAGCAAGTCAAACTAAAAACTTGCTTAATCCAATAACTATTTATTTGTTGAGAATCATGGTTTTCCTTTTAAGCAAGCTTTAACTGCAAACATTATGATCAAAACACTGTACTATGAATGTGTAATAGCAGTTGACGTAAGTATCTCCAACACGTGTCTTTTAGCCTGTCTGTATGGTGTCAGTTGAAATCAACAGAAAGATTCATGTGCATTTTAAGATGTCAGGCTTGTAGTTACTTAAAACCTCTAGTTAGAGGAGGATATATGGGAGGTGTGTTTTTTTTTTTTACCATGTTACCCTGGGACAATTTGGACACCCTGTACTACTTCACTCTGGTTTTATGTGAGTGGCTCCACCAGATGCGGGTCTGTCTGCAGGCTCTTGGGCAGCCCTCAGTCTCTGTGGGCAGGAATGGAATGTGTTAGGTGGTGCGGTGCAGGGCAAAGTCACCTCTGTCAACTTCAGGGACTATTCAGTGGGACTGATTTAAAAGAATTTGTTTTGTTTCATAAGAGGCTCAGTCATTATTACTCTGCCTTAGTGCAGATGAGCAGCTAGGAGCTAACTGTCTTGGAGATAACAAATTATTTGAACTCTCCTATGTAGCTTTCTCAATTTAAGGAAGTACTAGAGACTTTGTGCTAAAAGCTGAGCGGTACACTTCCTAGTCTTGTCAGGAAAATCCTTCAGTGACGCTTCACATCTTTTTTAATGAAATGCTATGGTCTTTCACATTGCAGTTTTGCAGCATGGAACTTGCTTTATTTTGTTATTCTTTTATCTAATACATTTTAAGAAATTAAGAAAAATGTTTCTCCTGACATAGATCTTTAACTCACTGTTCTTTACATAGAGTACTTTATCAGGAGAAGTTCTGGAACTCAGGCAAAGGCTACAGCAAGTGGTGGATGGTGGATGCAGGCCATATGTTTAATGACCAAGTACATACTGGAGTATAAGACCTCACTTAAAAAATTCATGTTAAAGGATTACACTCTCCTTAGCTCAGAACAGGACTATGTTTGGAGAAAAAATCAGGCTTTCTTTCTATCAAAGAAGAAAATGCAGTGCTGAATGATTATACCTACTCTGGCTCATGGTCATACACGCCCCTTGGTCATAGCTACTTTTGTGAACATTGCATTTGTAGAAGACATGGCAGCTAGGAACGCTGGAGTGAATGCATCTTTCTTTGTGAATGTTTGTTCAGTCTTGATTTGTTGGACTTTTTGGGGAAAATTCCTCCCAGGCACTTGCAGAAAATTGAACCAATCCTTCTTCATAGCACACAAATATGCATCTATAGGGGGTCAGTTGTGAGCTTCAGGTGCACGCACAGTGAAGCTTGCATGCACAAGACTTCACAGCGTGAAAGAGATCTAATGCTTCATAAATGCTGAGCAGTGGTGCCCAGTACCAAGGCATGAGGTGATGGCCACAAACTGGAACACAGAAGGTTCCCTCTGACCATCAGGCAGCACCTCTGTGCTGTGGAAGTGATAGAGCATTGGCACAGGCTGCCCAGAGGCTCTGAGGTCTCCTCCTTTGGCATCTTCAGAAGCTACCTTGACGTTGGCCTAGGCAGCCTTCTCTGACTGTCCCTGTGTGAGCAGGGGTTGGGCCAGATGCCCTGCAGAGGTCCCTGCCAACCTCATCCATTCTGTGATGCTGCATCAGCTGTCCTGTGCAACTTTTTTCAGCCATAAAACTAGTAGCCTTTCAATAATATAATCCCTTCTAAACATACAAGCGGTGGCCTCCTACCAAGAGGGTAGGCATGATTTTATAAGCCTCACCACAGCGTTTTTCTCTGTATAAATCAGGCCTGCCAAGAAAAGGAAGTTTTCTTCTGTGTATGAAAAAAAAAGCCCTACAAACATTATCTTTCAGTTTGTATTTCCCTGTTGTTAGCAAGAACAGCTTTGCTGTTATCCCACAGCAAATGGAAAGAAATCTTACCTGTAAAATAAGGCTTCCAAAGAGAAGGAATCCCAAGATACTTACTTCTGTTCTTCTTCATCTGGTCAGTCATATGCTGCCAACTCTTGTAAAATCTCTTATTTATTTCAGTTACACTCTACACATTGCTGTAGTAGCTAAGCACTATGTGCAATAATATAATATTATAATTGAGAGCTAATGAGAAAGAAATGTAGATTTCTTAGTTAATTTTAAAGCGGCTTTCAGGTTTACCAGCTGTATCAGTAGAGATGAACTGAAACCGACACGAAAGGAAATCTTTGCAAAAGGTAGCACAAGTTCTGGTTGTCTGAGTGTAAAACAATGAAAATATAGTCCTGGGTTTGCTTATCTCTGCTTATGTTTTCATTTCTTTATCCAGTTAAAGAAAGGAAGTGTTGGTGGTGGAGAATGATGGGATGGGTCTATCTTCTTACATTTTCCCCTCAGTTCCCTCTTTTCCCTCTCCTCTCTCTTTTCCCTCTTTTCCCTTTCCTCTCTCTTT
>JANHGO010002719.1:0-29137 GCA_024606505.1 Aquila spilogaster
GTCTGCTTGGGACTAAGAAAAGAAGAGTGGAAATATAGAATAGAATAGAATAGAATAGAATAGGAGTTAGAATAGACGGGAGAGGAGAGGAGAGGAGAGGAGAGGAGAGGAGAGGAGAGGAGAGGAGAGGAGAGGAGAGGAGAGGAGAGGAAGAGGGCTGCAGATGTTGTTGAGATGTTGAGGTCCCTTCCAACCCGGGTCATTCTGTGATTCTGTGATTGTTGAGGTTGTACTGTTGAAAACTTGGATGTACAAAGTGCCACATTTCACTTTGTGGGGGCTTACTTTGTTACTGATTTCAGTGGAAAGAGGATACTGAATGTGATTTTTATGCAATTAGCATGTACTTTGGAGCAGTTATTATTTCTTTGTTACAAACGTGAACAGATTTTGTGTCAACAGATGTAAATTGTTAGAGAAAACCTGCAGAAGTTTCTGTTTCCCGTGTAGCTTTATGCGGCTATGAGATTCAACTGCTTTTCAGCAAGATTTTACCTAATTTTTATGTATCCTGTCAGTTAGATTCTTCATTACAAAGCTAGCAAAATTAGTATTGTGACTGAAGAGACTATGAACAACTGAGGATTGCTTCCTATTAGATGTACGCACTCTGACTGACCTGTGATATTTCACTGAATTTCTTCATGTCTGTAACAGCTATCCAGTTCACAAGTGTTACTCAGGAATTATTTAATTCTGTTTTGGAGGTGTTCAAAGACACTTAGATAAATACATATAGAGAGCACAAATTAAAAAAAAAAAAACCACAAATATTTACAAATTAAACTGAATAAATGGTATCCATGCAAAGTGCACTGCATATTTTTTGTTTCTAGTAGATTTATGAGAACTAAATAATGACGCAGTTATGCTAAATATTTAACCAAATTGGAAAGTAATATATGCAAGAGCATTAATTACTCAGTTCCATTCACAAAGAGACCAAAATACACAATTTTTGAATCAGTAGACTTGGTGTAATATCACCGATAATAATAGAAATTTATTTTTACTTATACTGCTACTATAAAGCAGAGTAAATTTGAATCATTTGTTTTAATATTTTAAAAGACTAATAAGTGTTAGTGGAATTACCGTGAAGGTTTTTTAAGTCTGATCCTCTTCTCCAACAAACAAATACAGCAAGTGTTTTTGGAAGAATGTCTTTCATCTTCATCGGAAAGGACCATTCCATTGGCTAGGTACTTCTGGGGCTCCTTTGCAGTAGTTAGTGCCTCTAGAGCAGTGTGAGTGGACTGTGGACGGGTTTTGGCATTGCAACTGGTCCAGTTTGCCCTTGCTATCTTACACCTTCACTGATGGTGTATTTGAAGTCAGTTTCCAGACTTTGTCTGAGTCCTAGCATTAATGTTCTTTTTGTGGCCGTTGTTGCTGTTTTTATTATGGGAAAAGCTGTTTGTTTTTTTTTTCCTACTTCTATGTCATAGTGGACAGAGCAGTACAAAATTACAAAAAAGTCACAAAGGAGTAAACAGCTGTGTAAAGAAGACAGGCAGTTTTTACAAACCATTCCTAGAGGGAATATAAACTGTGATATGATTAAGCTGTTCCCTTGCCTTTGTGCTTTCCCCCTCTTTTCATAGCATTTTCCTTCTGTTTTTGTGTACATTTGTTTTACTTCAGTTCTTGTACAGTAGCTTTATGTGACAGATACAATCTCTCTGCTGTATTGTATTTTTGATCTCATCAAAAACACATAGAAAGAGATAGTAGTAAGATTTCCAATAACTCCATAAATGCACATTTTCTGCCAAATTAGAGAGGAGTCTGTCATAATTTTTTAAATTAAAAATTGGCTGAAGATTGTATGTGGCCAATTCCAATATCCCTTAAGATAGTTCTGTAGGATTTGGGTTGGACCCATCTTAATGCAATTGTTTCCTGTCTTGCATTTATTAATTTTCTGGTCAAGCTCTGAAACTTGTCTGGATGACCTTGCTGTAGCCCCAGCAAGGAGTCAATTTTGCCTCACAGTACCCCAGAATCCCTTACTTTTAACTGAGGGTAGCTAAATTATGCATTGTGGGCAGAATAGCCTCCCGCATTTCTGTTCACTGTTCTGTGCAGCTGTTAGCTTGAAACAATAAATATGAGCCCTGCAGCAATGTGATGCCATTTTGGCATGTTAACGTGTGTCAACACCAAGCACAATATTTCACATCAGTTTGCACATTTTCTCTTTAAGGTTAACAGTAATAGTTGAAGGTTTTTGTTCTTTATATAAGGGAATAAGTGTCAGAGATGTTCAAAGTCTCTTTACTATCTTGGGAGCTAATTTCAAAAGTGTTCCCATGCTACCATTGTCTTGAAATGAATTTTTAACTACCATTCTCTGCTGGCATTCAATTGAATTACTGGCTAGATATTTCCCAATATTTTCCATTCACATTGACTAGACAGCTGTTTTACCCAACCTGTAAATTTATTGTTATTTGTAGTTGCTTCCAGCTGTAAGAAGTCACACTCTGTTGCCTTCACAAAAACACAAGTTATCCCTTGTTTTCTCTAGGTGCAGGTAAAAGCCTGCAGAAATCACCAGGAGTTCAGAATGCTTACAAAGGTCAGGAGCTGAGCTTCTGAGGCCAAGTTTTGCTTTGGGTTATAGTGATGACTCCCAGTGGTATTAAACTTAAATCACTGTTTTACAACAATGTAAAAGAGTAGGTTATGAAAGTCTGTTGTGTACTTTTGCTCATAATTTATCTGTAAGGCAAAAAGTACTTGGGAGATACTTTTTGAAGTGACCTGTGCCATTTCAGCACTTTGAGACATCCAAACACAGTAGTAACTAGTGTTAACTAGTGTTAACTATTTATTTAACACATTTTCATGTGCTAAATAAATACCTGCTCATAGGAGAAACAAACTATTTTCTCTGCATCGGCAAGTCCAGATTCTGTATGTGTACTGCCCAAGCAGGAGGACTATTTAGCCATAATGTTCTTTCAAGTTAGAGTTTTGTATTACAGTGAAAAAACATTTTTTAATTTGTGATAAACTGTATTATAATGCCTTATTTATTTTTAATCTTGTACAGTGTTACAAAAGAACAGAAAACACTGGCCTTTCATGTATTATTCACTTGAAGGATGTATTGTGTGAAATTTTGTAAATAGGTTTAGCTTTGACAGGTAACTGCATGTACACTTGTATAAAAAGAAGCGGAAAGGCACACTTCTAACAAATTTTTGTAACAGACATTTTACATGTGCATGGAAAATATAAATCCTTTGGAAATGAATGTCCTTTTGGTTTTCCTTGCAATATACTGCATGCCACTCATGCCTGACTTCAGTAAAACAAATCAAAACCAGTAAGTTTTACTAAATGTTTTTCACATATCACTTCTGACAAGGTTAAATCCACTAGTTTGCATGTGTGTTTAGCAAAGCAAAATCAAAATGCAAAGGTCAAAAAAAGAAGAAAAGTCTTTTAATGATCATGATCTGCCAACCTCAGTATTTCAAGATGCATAATACAGTATATGAAATGTGTTTCCAACTTCTATGCTGTCTTTATAAGGTACCTGCTGGTCATTAGAAGCAATAAACTTTACTTACTGTAATATAAAAAGCAAGAAGATATTCTAGTTCATAATTATGTAATATTTGACATTCAATGGGTACTCTGTGATACTGCATTTGATGTAGTATTGTCATCATGCAGGACCAAGTGTCAAATCCATTACTGCTGTATGCAGGTACAACACTACAGAAGGTAAGGAAGGTAAATTTGGCCCACTAATGTTACCCAGAGTAAATTCCTAATGTGGTATTAAGTTATCGTATATGGAAGATACCTGATGCAAATAGATTCTGTTTCTAGATACATACATGTGTATATATATATGTGGGTACATATATATAGTTCATTTTGTTGCCTTATTTTTTTTATTAACTTCTATGACCCATTTTCCAAAAGTCTTCTATTGCTAAGCATAAAATTTTGAACTGAACTAGTTCAAGAAAGTTCTCTTGAGTATTCTGGCTTTGAGCTGCCTGTGATATCCCGTGTTGATGCTACTCCTGCTCCCACTGAAGCCGTGCTTACAAGGTTGCCTCCATTAGACATTACAGCATAGACCAAAGTTTGAGCCTCCTGACAGTTATTGACATAAGAGTAATAAATAAGAATCCTGTCTTCTAACAGATTTTTCCGTCTTGATGCTAAGTGGAACTTTAAATTTTGGAGACATTTGGCACACATTCTTTTTAAATTTGTCGTATGTATGTCATTACAGCTAGGGACTACTTCTGGACTTATGTAAAATACTGCTTTATGATAAATCAGGAGATTGTAAGAACATGACGCTGAGGTTAATGGAAGAAGAAAAAAGGGCTGACCTACGAATACTTTCTACTATGGATCAATAAGAGATTCTTTACACATTGGAGCTAGTTTTATAATAGATTTAGAAATCTTTTAATTTGTTTAATCAAGTGACTATGATGCTAACTAAGCAGTACACTTTCTACAAGCAATTCTGTCATCAAAAATGAAGATTCATGCACCATAGATTCATACATCATGTTCCAGTTGTTTGCATGCAAGAACTATCTTGTACTGATGACTGGCTTCATACAGTAGTTGAGTTTCTAACAGTTGTATACTAACTCATCTCAAATTCAGTGGGTTTTACATCTCAGTGCGGCACAATTGCGACTAATGACAATCTGGACTCTACTTCTCTATTCCAACCCTGTTTATGATTTTTTTTTCAGAACTCTCTATAGGCTTTTTTTTCATCTCTTTATTCTTGTTAATCACATCTTTCTGAGTTTTCAGGCTACTTACTTCTGATCAAATGTAAATAATCAATAAATAAGTCAATCTAACTAAATGGGAAGAAAAGTAAAGGTTGGGTGGAGGACTGTCTAGTGCTCTTCAAGTATACCTCAAAATGTCACACTACTTGGGTTACCTAGTGTGATCTATAATCTGATCAATGCAAGGGCATAAGTAGGAAAAGAGAAAAGCACAAAGTTAGCAGGTGTACAAAATAACAAAAAAAAATAAAGTAGACTAAAAATAAATCAGTTACTGGAAGGAAAAGGTGAAAAAACAGTACTCCTGAAGTCGGTGGTAAAGCTCTCAATGATGCATACAGTTCTTAAGCATTTGAGCTGCCAAAGTACTCAACCAGCTTCACAGTGCAACAAAATTAAGTCTTGTGTTCAATTGCATGGCCAGCTCCATTCCTGAGATTTCATGTCTGTTCACATTTACAAGAGTGTTCAAGATCTCTTGGTGATCTTCTTTAAAAATTTCAGACAGAATCATTATAAATAGTTGGGGGCTGTTGCCTTTAATGCCTGTTTTCTAATCACAAGCAAGCACTTTGAAATCTGAATAAACACTGGTTAATATACGTAACCAATGTGCTGAAGGGTCTAGATTTTACTTGTGCCTTACTACATGCTGGAAGATCTGCTTCTTTATACTAGCATTCTCATTTTATGTCTACTGTGACATCAGATACGTTACGCCAGCATAAGACTGAAGGAACAAACAGTGCTGCATCACTGTGGAGTGTTTTTACAACTTTCTTTCCTGCTTTGGCTTACTACCAGCACAGTTACGCCAGTGCAAAGAGTGATCCAACTGTTTACAGAGGGAGGCTGTAGACAGGTGTATATGGCTCCAAATTAAATAAAGAACAGATTTTCTAGAAATCACAGTGTTCACAGAGCTGAGATTTGCAGAAAAATATGGCAAAATAGCTTGAAGCTTCTTTGAAAAAGCTGGTGGTTCTCCTCTTCAGAACTCACAGGCTTACACAGCATGATTTAATATATCCAGAACACTTACCTACAGCTTGTAACAGCACTGCCATGTTTGCTAGACATAGGTTAACAGTCCTTATGCTGGGCAGTTTTAAGGTGTACTTTAGTTACTGAGATTCTTCACACTATTGTGTCTTACTGTTCAAGTGCCTGATCTGCTACTTTGATCTGAGACTTGTTGATGGTGACCTCAGTATGACAATTTTGAGTTGACATGTTGAGGTTGTTTAGGTGATTTCTCACTTCTTTTACTCTTTAGTGAACATGGGTACAAAGGTAGTCTGCTCTTACATTTCAAATGCCATTCAAATGATATATCAAGCATTTGCAATGAAATGTAGGTGAAAGTGAATTACTGTGCCACCAAAACTTTGCTTTTCTAAATAACTGCAATATATATCCTTTCTCTGCTTTTATTTTATAGTGATACTATAATAATTCAATTAAGAAAAAAAAGTCATGTGAATTGCATATTTTGTTTGCCTCTGTGTGCACAAATTTGGACTTACACATAGCAAATAGAGAGTTTCTGTCCTGCACTGAAGCAGCTGATTATTATATAGATATAGCTTTGGAAAATGTTCTGGAAAGAATTAAATTAAGGCTTTCAGAGTTCTCACTGTGAAAAGCAAGAGTAATTGGAATAAATTTTGGAGTACCATTTCTGGAGAATTTTTATCTTATACAGAGAATTCTAGAACTGCAATATTATTTCCGGTGAAATTCTAACCAGAGTTTAAAAACCTCTTCTTGGAGGTTAATCCCATTCCTTCTGGTATGGTTTCATATGTTCTGCTTGAAAATGAGATGTTAAGTGTTTTTCTGATCTGTTATTGGAAAGATCAAAAATTGTATGTGATTCCTTCTTTTTTATAACTAAATGCCCAGCACCCTAAGTAGGAAGCAAAAAACACTTGAAGCATGTGTTTTACAGTGAAAATTAGTCTGCCTACATATAAGGACTCAGTGTCCATTGTAGGCTTACCCATAATTTTAAGTACCTTACAGATATTTTAACAACAAATAATTATTCTTTGGAAGTAAAAATGTGACTTGTTGCTCATAAACACTACACTGCTTCTTAAGAAATCATCATGCTCCTCCAGCCTTCAGTTGTTCAGCTCCACTACATTTTTATTACAGGCAGTTCTCAGGCTTCCTTATTGTCTTCCTCTGTAGGTTTCCCATCTCACAGTTGTCAAAACTTTTCTTTTGAAATATAAAACAAGTTTTTCAAATAATAGGTGTTACTCTGTAATAGAAATAGATTCAACAAAATCTTGTTAGGAATTGGCCTGCATGTGACAGAAAACCCAGGATGGCAGGTAAGTGAACGCTGTGGTAGAAGTGCAGACTCCAGCAGCTGGCAGCAAACTGGGCATCAAGGCTCAGTCCTTCCAGAAGCAGATGGAGCAGCATCTCTTGATAGAATTCCCAAAGACACAGTTACACAGGAGTGAGGTAACCTAATTCATGCTCTCCAGCAGTTCAAAAAATAAGTGCAAACTCATTTAAAGGACAGTCTGTGTCTGGATATCACTCTATTAAAAATAAAGGTAAAGAAAAAAACAGCAGGGAGGATTATGAGATTGGTTGAATTTAGTATTCAATAAGAGGACAACGCTAGAGGAATTTCACCAGCTGCTTAAGCTGCAGATGTTAGCAACAAATTCTACGTTCCTTTCAAACTAACTTGAATATTCTGTTTAGGCTTTGGAGAAAAGTCTAAACCATTTTCATTCCTCAAAGGGAAAACCAAGCATGCTCTCCTTTTTATCTAACTGGCACATAAGTTTTCAAAAGATATTTTAGCCTGCTTTACATCCCAGTAGAGTTAACGCTTCCATTAACTTCAGTGATTGTTCAATGGCTAGATCAGGCCTTATTTTAAGATCTGTTCCTCTCTCATTAATGTCAAATGGGTTGCAGCCAGTGACTTCAAAGGGACCAGGAGGAGGCCTACTGTAACATAACAGAAACATCTACATAGGTAAATAAAATAAATATCTCTATCTTTAAGGAATGAACTACTAAGTGAAGATGTCATTTTTCCAACTACTGTAGACCACTGATACATATAAATGATTTTTATAACTATATATCTATACACTATATATATATATATATATGTATGTATATACACAGTATGATACAATAACTTAACACTGGGTAACTTCTAATGATAGATTTGCATTAATAATACGGGTCTTTTTATGTAAATAGAATATTGTAGAGTATCTTCCAATCTTTTTCAGGATTGTTAAACTGAGAAGAGCAATTGAGTATTTGTCCTATTTTTATGTTAAAAAGTGAATGAACTGAAATGTTAAATGTGAATGTAAATTTCTTATTGCAACTTTTATACTGAGTGTTTGCACTATTATAATTTCTGGAATCCAATTAAAAACAAAATAAAAAAAATCAGCTTGAATAAACAGTTGTTTGGGATTGCTTTTTTTTTTTTTTAATGTAGTTGCAGTCTTTATTCTATACCAAGCTGCCTTTCAAAAGGCCCAGAAGACTGCTTCACAGTTTTCATGCTAAGAATATACATCTAGAAATCCTACAATTTTACTTTCGCAGTTGCTTTGGACTAAAGAACCTTATGGGACCAATCCAACTCCACTGTGAGTCATATTGACTTTCTGCATTGAACACAGTGGAAGCCAGCTTGGGCTAAACTCTGCATCCATTGTGCAGACAGAGGAAAGTAAACACGTGCAAATACTGGCACAATACTGGCCACAGAGACCCTCTCTCTCTCTCTCTCTCTCTCTCTCTCTCTCTCTCTCTCTCTTTTATGGCCCAAACAAGGGCCATTTATGTGCATGCAGGAGGTTTATATTGAGAAAACAGTGAAAGATACAGAACCAGCCTAAGCGTAAAATTGTCTTGCCTAACTTAAAATTAATTTGAAGACTGATAAAGTTGTATCAGGTAACATGTCTCTTAAGAGGTACTTAACGGTACCAAATTAATTTGATTGTACCACAGTCACATCTCAGCAGATTCCCATCTGATCAACTCAGAGTAAAAGCAGAGACACTCAGGCTCATCACATCTGCCCATGTAGATGTGTCCTGAGATAAGCTGGAAATGTATAGTCCCTTGTGACTGGAAACAGCGTGGGCTCAGGTGCAAAGTCTTTTTTTCAAATGCTAGATAAAGGCTCCTGAGCTGTTTCTCATGCAGGCTAGAGAGCATAGTATGAGTTGTACAGAATTGTTATGATGTCAGTAAGTATGATGGAACTGATCTTGGTTTGCCCTTACACTAGTGAGAAGAATTGTCTGAGGCCTTGCAGAACTATTTTTTATTTTCCTCTTCCCCTCTGAGAGAGAGAGAGCAAGCCAGACCTTCATAAATTTCAATCAAAGCAGCTCTAAAGTCAAAAGGATCCAAAGAAACCGAAAATCTGGCATTCATCTTTAACTGGAGCTATTCTGCCACATTAGTATTTTATGCCTTTTTTTAATATTAAAGAGTTAAACTTGCATTGTGTTGTTTAGGGAAGAAGTTTATAAATACAGATAACGTGCATAAAATATGTACAAACACATATGTTAATAAGTTAGCATATATTCTGGATTAATGAGCCAGGTCAGGTAAATTTTTTTGTTGTTGACAGCTGAATTACTTCAAAGACATAATTACACTGTATGAGAATTTATATTACTTAAATAATGAGGTAGTTTCAGCAGCGAGTTGCTTAAATCCTCAGGTAATATTTATGGCCAAGGATAGTCATTTATGTTATAGAAATGCAGTCCCTGAACAAGAAATTCCAAAGCCACTGCATTTTTATGGCACAAACCACCCAGGACTAGAACTAGAGCTCTTGTCTAAAAATGTTACCTGAGAATATTGTCAGTTTAAAATAGGGGGAAGGGAAGAATGGAAAATGAGAACACTGTTTACATCATCCAGGTATTATTGGTGCGTTGCTAATGCATCTATGTCAAAGCTTTCCAGTTTTGCAGCCATTCCCTAGGTCAGCCTAGGGAACCTAAGACAACCTAATGCACTGCTCCTGCTGGCAGAACATAATCTTCTGTCCACCAGAATGAAATGAATACATAAGTATGAACCATGGACAATCTTCTCATTTGGATTATTATTATGGAAAAAAAAAACCAAAACAAACAAACCAAAATTCACCTGGAAAGCAACCCATGTAGTGGAAATTGTCTGTGACAATTTGGGCCTTCATTAAACCCACCGAACTGTGCATAGAACATTTGAAGATGGGAATCTTGAGGTATAGCCAAGCTACTTAGAAGTCCTGATCTGATACGAAACATCCAGTTCTGTGCAGATTATCTATTGCAGTAAAAATTTGCATAGGTTTTCAGGCTCAGGGCTCAGAGAAACAGGCATTTAATTTTGCATTAATATGAACCTTCCGGGCTTATGCTGTTTCCATACTTATAACCAGACAGTAGTCCACTATTATTAGATCTAGCCATAGCAAATTAATGATGAATAAGTAGAAAAAGCTAGTGATGAACAAGTAGTCATGAATATTACTCATGTTTTCCTTTCAATTTATTCAACCTAGCCTGAAGATGCCAATAAGGGATTTCATAAACAACAGGATGTATTGACTACTATGTCACTGTAGATGAAGTGGACGAGCACAAACCCTCTGCTTCACTAAGTCAGTGGAACTCTGATGACTTCATTAACATTCCCTCAGCTAAGACCATCTGGGAATTTGCCTATCAGATTTCAGTATAAGAAAGAGCCACTGATAGACCTCTGGCTTGACCTCCTGCAATGTACTATACTCAGTCTGGACACACTACTTCACTACAAAAACAACATTTTTTGTTTATTATTAGATGTAATAAAGTAAAGTAAATCCATCGTTTTCTGATCTCTGAGAGATCTGAAGTTAGATATTTGTTTGGCATTGCCCAAACTGTCCTTATGCTGTTGCCAGAGGTCATAAAAGCATCACTGTTTTTTTCCAAACACTATAGTTACTCTGCATGTTTATTGAACTTAGGCAATAATATTATGTGCTCCTTGGCAGCACTGCCAACATAATTAGAGAGGAGCAGTCATATCAGAAAACACACAGCACGTTACTGAGGAAAAGTCCCAGTTAAATATCAACTCAGTTTGACTTCTGGGGTGTAGAAACATGCAGAAAATGTATAGGACATCGTCTAGTGAACAAACAACATGCAGATAGAACACACGGAGGCCCTCTGGTAAGACTGAAGTGGATAAGCACATAATGAAGAGGAGTCATTGACGTAATTACAAAGGCAGGTGGTGGCACATCGATTTTATGAAGGTCAATGACCTCTACTGCTATTGAAGTGTACATAGTTTCTTACCATTTAGGTAACTAGATTTTTCAAAAGTCAAATATTAATCAGTCAGACCATTGGATAAAAAAATACTTTTCTCAGTTTAATATTTCACACTATGTTCTTAGAATGAGCACTAGTATATAATAAGCATGTTTAACCAAGAGAAGCAACAATTTTTAATGCCTTAGAGTTTTATAATTGATTATAAGATAGCAGCTTTTTAAAATATGTACTATCTAATCCTCCTCACACATAGAGTTCAAGCACTGTATCTGAGGGCAAAGCTGGGCCTTGCTAAGGGGGGATGTGTCACTCACATTGGCTATGAGCTCCAGTACAACATGAGGGGATAAAGATGTGCTCTTTAAGGCTTTTGTTTACACAGCCTAACATTAAAGCAGAAAAAAATTGGCTGGTAGGATACTACTTCTAATTCTACGCTATTGTTGGACCTAGATGGAATTTTTCTAACTTTAACATTGAAATTAAAAGCATTTAAGAATATTCGCAATGGTTTGGAGACAAAGCAGTCTCATTATTCCTTACACTCTCACTGCAATTAATCATATGGAAGGAGATTTAGATGTTTAAACAACAGTTTGACTTCTTGAGTAACTACAAAATCCATTCAGCAAACCATATTGTGGTTTACAGTGTGCAAAATCAGACTTGCTATCCAGCTGAACAGACCTAGTCATAGTAGAGGGACAATACCCAAAATCTGAAAAACAGTTTGATACTCAGTGTACAGAGTTGTCTAGGAATCTGGAACCTTCACCTCAGACTGTTTAAGAGAAGTACCTATGACAGCCATTGGAATGGAAATTGTACCACACTTAGGTCTGTCTGTGGACAATGTAGTAAAAGACATTGATCTTGTCTCTGATCAGAAAAAAAGGTCATTGTAACACTGAAAAACAGGATATTCCAACAGGTACAAGGTACCGCTTCCACACTACTGCTATAAATTATGTTGTTTTCTTTTTTCTCCAGTAATCATAATATCATAATTCAGCGTTTCACTGACAATAAGAAAAGATTTCTGAAATTTCAAAACTGTTAGAGATCAGCTTTATAAACGTGCATAGCTTTTTATTAACGGACCACAGAGGATTATAATCCTTGGTTTCTGAAGATTTCAGCAAAATATATGTATTAAATGACTGTCACCGTAGTATAGTCTCTCATAAGTCTCAGGATTTTCAGTAGCACCCAGGCACGTAATTCCTACTGCAATCAGTGAATATAAAGGGTTAAGGTTCTTTTAAAAAGTTCCAATGGGCTTCTCCATACAACTTTACATATCTAAACAGGCTTTGGACTGCTTGCATTTCAATTTCTATGGCTGCCCAAGATGCTTAAAACTCACTGAGACAGAGGCTCTGCTCCTTTTGCATATCCCATTGTATCAAAACTCTGAAAAGACCAAGGAAGGCACTACAGCTGCAGAGGTTAGTTCATGATGAGGCTCCCTGCCAGCTCCAGCCATCATGCTGATAAATAAGATGTGCCACTCTGGTTTTCACTGAGAAGTTCAGTTCAGTCTGTTAGTCAGTCTTAGAGCACTCTGATTTGACTTTACACCACAGAGCTCAGATGATGGAGGGGTTATGAGAATTTGAATTAGATTTTAATTTCAGAGGGATTGCATCCAAAAACAACTAATAATCTGGGCCTAAAGTTTCTAAATTGTTTAGGAAATATAGTAAAATTTCCTTTCTCTTTTATTTTTCCTTTCCATTCCTCTAGTCTTTCCTCTAATTTTTCTTTTCACAGGACTGTAAAATTAGGAAAGTATTTTCCTCTTTGTCTCCTTCTCTTTGTGTCTTTTTCTTCTTTTTATTCTCTCTTTACTTGCCACCATCATCCCCTGTATTCTTCCTCTGGCTCTTCCTACTTCCTTCCATTTCTCCCAACAAGGATCATCCCACTATGATTCATTAGACAGTAGACTGATGAGCTGCACTTCACAGGTCCTTTTCCTACTGTCTATTTGTACTTTTTGCCCACACCAAAAAGTCATCAGACTAGTCACAAGGGCAGGGAGAAGGCCTGGTACTACAGACTATATCAAACTCCTAACTGTTTGGACACTTCTGCAAGATTTATGACTTCACAAACTAGAACTACAAAACCAATTTAACATAACATGTTAGGTAAACATAAGTGTTAAGTTTGGCCTTCAAGTTCTCTTCAGAACTGTTTAGCAACATAATCAGAGTGGGAACTGAAGAAATGAACAGAACAGCAACTGAAAATGGGTAGTCTCAGATTAGATCAGAACACTATGGGAAAAAAAAAAAGTGTCCCATGGCAATGCATGTTACTTCTTGGCAAATTACTCAGACCCACCAAAAAGCTTCTTGTGTAGGTTCATGCTGCACGACATTGTTTGTGTCCCACCCTTGCTGGGATAGGCAGTAGTATGTCCCACTTTCACAGGAGAGTGCAAACATTGCAACACTATGTCAAGACATCACTGCTCTGTGCTATATAAAGAACAAGCTTGCTGAGCTCTGCAAGATATAGTATGGATGACCTGGTGGGTTTGTTCATGAAGCCACAAGGCCACTGGTTTGAAAACTAACTACTAATAGTCAAAATGAGGTAAGGGCTGGTCTAGCCTCTTCTATGTTTATAAGGGACCAAGATTTCTTTTTTTCTTTTACCCATCCACAAATAACTCAAAATAATTTTATGTTTAGTTCTCAAAATATTCCTGTAGGAACCTCCCCTGGGAGTTTAGGAAATAAATAGCTTTACCTGGACAGGCTATTTATTTCCAGAACGTTTACTTATGCAATCCATGTGATTCTAAAGTGCCTCAATTTCTCTAGCTCTCTTTCAGTTCCTCAGGGGCAGATAATTTAAACCTAGAAACATACCCCATATATTGACAGACTGTTATTCCTAAATATTGAACTGGTAGCTCCAACTCTCTATTCATAGTGCAAGTATTAATACAGCAAGGTGGAGTGGTTTATGATTAGGTTTGAAATGCTCAGATTCCCTTCAACCTCAAGTTCAACTCCTGGCAAGATCAGCCCTTTGACCGCCTGTTGAGGTGCATACTACAACTTCAGATCATCCACACAAAGCTCTGAAATTAGGTCTGTCTGATCAATCCAAATTTTAAAGGTCTACAAGTCATGCTTTGTCAAAAAGGGTTACCCCAATATCTGCACAAGCATTCCTCCACGTCTCCACTTGCTCTACAGTGTTGTGATAGCAGCTGTTTCCTGCCATCTTCCACAAAGTTCACTAGCATTTCTGTGGGGCTGGTTCAGTCCAGCTGCATTTCTCCATCAATGAAAATTACAGTTCTCCACCTGAACCTTAGCTTATAATACCAATACAATTCTCATTTAGGAGCTGATGTTTTGAGACAAAATTCTTCAGTATAAAATGCTGTAATCTCCACAGTTGTTAGCTGCAAACAATGTGAAAATCACACTGCAGCAAAACAATATTCAGTGTATTCTCACTGCCTATATTTTCTTAAAAGAAAAGTTTTCCATTGAAGATTTACCATTTTTTCTATCACTAATTTTTCAGGTAAGAGAAACAGAGAAAATAAAATCTGAATGGAAACAGATACATGTCCATAAACAATCATCCATCTTGTAAAAGATCCTCAACATGCCTTTAACAGTTATGTGAAGCCAATAAATCGCTAGATTTATCATGATTGAAGTAGGTAGGAAGCAGCAGAGCCTGAACAGCAATACATTTAGCACATAGATAAGTTGGCTAGCCCATTTTCCTATAACTACTTCATCTTACATTACTATTCAGCATTTTTTTCATTTAGCAGCACTAGTGAAACTCCTAAAAAAATGCCAGGTGTATCATTTGGGGAGTCTCTGCAGCAAAGAATGCTGGGAAGTTACTGGGGCTATAAGAACTGAAGCAGCAGCTATAGTTAGATCACTTGAAAAGGAGAGAAGTGGTAGAAGGTCTCAGATGGAATTTAATAGCACAGGTAGGGTTTGCTGAAGATATGTTCTTTCATTGTGGATTCTATCGTTCTTAATTGGTTTAACTTCTGCTGTTTTTAGGCTTCTCTCCACCCCCTCCTTTCTTGGGTGTCATTAAATGGTATTAATACAACTGGGGGAAAAAGTGTTTCTTATAAGCATATCTAAAGTGCAGGGAAGTGTTCTTCTCAGAAGCTTTGGTTGCAAACAATATTAAAAACTATTTTTAAAAGTACAAATAAAAGCTTTTAGTTACTTATGTAAACCATTATTTAATTAGTAATGGGAAAGCATTAAAATGTATAGTAGTACTGGGGGGTGGGGAGGAGATTTGAGGAGTTGCAAACTTATGCTGACTTCCACTTCTAGTTTATTCATGTAGACTTACTGTCAGTAAGCTTCTAAGACTAAGGGAAGTTAATGTGGCTGAACAGGGAAGGAAAAAACAATGTCAGACCAGGGCTGTTTATAGTCTACCGTAAAAGCTGGCAACATTCAGGAGTTGGAGAAGAAATGGTTATTCAAATTAAGTGATAGAAGTTTTCTATTCCTTCCTCTTTCTAAGGAAGAAAAAAAAGCAAAACATATCTATTGAAGAAGTTTCCCTGTTCTCCATCTTGTTCTCTAGAAACATGAAGTGGGTGTGGCACTACCAAACTCATAGACTCTACACAGGTGGAGAACGTTTCCAGTGAATAGAGAGCTGATGCCTTTAATCTCATAGAAGTCCACCTGACCTAACCCCCACATGTGATCTTTTATATGGAGATCTCAGAACATAAGTACTAAAAATCTGTTGCTCCTTTATACAATCAGCCTGTGTAAAATATCTGAACTGCCTCATGAAACCATGCAGTTCAGCAATTATTTGGATTATATTAGCGCACTTATTTAAGGAGGATATTCTAATTATATTTATCTAATTCAAGGTGTATTTATCTTAGGCTTCTCCAGGTTTAAGAAGATAAGTTCTGTTGTTGATGCAGCTGTAGAAGCAGGAAAGTAACCAACGAAAGAGCAATCTTGCCATTGCTGTAAATTTACTTGTACAAAATGTTTAAAGATCAGAGTTCAGAACTAGTAACACTTTCTATGAAATAATGAGTAAGTGAAGTTTTTCTAAAAAGGGTTGTTAAAACAAGAGTAACAAAACAGCAATAAGAGGAAGATGGATTCTTGCTTGAAATGTCTCTATGCTACTTCAGTGTGCTTTCGCTTTTACTACACTATTTAATTCCTTTTGGCATGCCACGGTTACCATTGTCTTCCCCCATTATAGTAACTGCAACCCCAAAGCATATCTGCTTATGCTGAAGGAGGAAGAGAAACCACTATCTTAATAAAGTTACAGCTAACAGGATTGCTTAAGTTCTAGCCTATGTGGAGCTCCATATGCAGAGGGCTGAGGCAGGAGTAAGTGTCTTCTGATCTCTTAAACCCTTTAAGAATATTGATCTATATAAGAGGTAAAATTCATGTAGTGTTCTCACTTTCATGTCTGCATTTTTTTGCAGTTGAACACTTTGCATGACATCTTATACTACATGAGCAATGGCACAATTTTCTTTTCTTTCTGCTTTCTTAAGACAGCAAACGTGACTTCCAGATGTCAGAGGAAGAAGATTCTATTCCAAATGTTAAAAGATCTCTAAAAATGAAACTGGTGAAACACAGCACTCCGGTGGACTCAGTGTTCTCAAGAAAAACGCTATCTCTTACAGATCCAATCAATGGGTCTATCAAGGACCAAGATCTCAGTAAGAGGGCTTATATATCCCCAGTACCAAAATCAACTCTTGGAAGATCAGTAGCTCAAGTATCACTTGCAAGTGTTGAAGCATACTTCCCTTATATGTCTCCAAAAAGGTTTTCAACAGTATCTGACTTGCAAGATTCAAACAGAGAGATAAGCCAAAGTTCTCGAGTTGTGTTCTCTAGAAGACGACTTTCCACAGTATTGGCATCTGATGAATCAGATAAAGAGCCAAGTGAAAAGGCTGTCTCAAGAGTGGAAACTCAAACTCCCACAGAAGCATCTGAGAAGTTTGCAGCAACTCCCAAGAGTTCATGGATGGTTACTGGAATACCGGGGATAAAAGATCCTCCAATGCTGAAAAAGAAGAAAATTGATAAAGCTATTGTGGTAATTATATTCCCCATATACTGTGACATAGCATGTAATTTTGTGCCAATACTGAGTATTTAAGCATCTTTCTAGTAATAGAGGAGTATTTTGGTTATACAACATTTCCACAACTTAATCAGTAAGAATGTATCAGTATGAACTGGGTCATGACTCCTTAGATTCTGTGATACCACCACTAACTAGACTAGATGTAGTTTACTCACTTGGTAGTTAATTTAGCTTCTACACTTGCATGTCAATATATGAATGCTACTGCAGAAGTAGTTTATTTTTTTTCTGTAGGAAGAAACTTCAGAATGGGAAGAGATTAGTGGCTTAAGCTGGAAAAAATTCTTAAATTTCTTCATGTTGGAGACTTAACTGAAAAGGCAGAAAGAAACTATCTACTTCTTTGCCTATTTAACTGAAGTCATAATGCTTTACAGAGAGAATCCTAGTCATTGCAAATGGGGGTCTTGTGTACTATCCTTCAGTTAGTGTAAGATATCCTGGAGAAAGCTTAGATAAGTAGTCCTTATACAAGTCTTACTGCCTGTTTGATTAAAATGGAATGAGAGATCTCAGCTTCCTGCAGCTTCGATTATCAGCATGGACTCTGTGGAAAGTCCACAAAAAGGAAAATAAGGCAATGGATTTGGGTTCTAAAGATTGTCATGTTAGTGTAGAAACCATCATTCTGTTTTCTTGGGTTTATCTGTGGGTTTGTTGTTGTTTTTTCCCTTCACCATATTGTTCGCAGGTATTTTGAAAGCTCAGGAAGATCTGCACTGAGAGTTAAAGCTTCTTAGCTTAAAACAAATTAAAATGTTCAGCCCAAATCCAGTTGTGCTTGTTTTTAAAGCATATGAAGTCTAAACAGGTCAGACTGACTATTTCTTTTTCTATAACAGAGAAAGAAACAAAGAGAATGGGTGCTTCGCCAACTTAAAAACATTGAGGAAGCAACTAAACATGAATTAACGATTGAAGAAGCTTGACAAAACTATTTTTGGAACTAATGTTGTTACATGCTTATTTTGTGAGTAGCAGGTTTCAATAAATCGCACATCTGACTAATCTATAATGCCTGTTGGACTTCCTATTCCCTACTGAAGTTGGTTGGTCTCTTTTTGAATATTGGGATTCTTCTTGCCTCTTAAGTCTAGGAGATGTCAGCTACTGTTTCTGTGTGAAAGTCGATATTAATCTACAGTAGCTAAATGCCTGGAATAAAGGAAGGGAGGGAGTTAAGTAAAAATCATTCTTCATCCTGCTACAGCTGCCACTTATCACCATCTTCAGTATAGCATTCCAGTCTTCTAGGGTTACTGATGTTCCTGAAGGGACAAAGTCCTAGTGACCACATGAATGTAATCCTGGTTTGTTATCCTGGATGTCTCCTCATCTAAAGAGTAATAAAAACATGCAATCAGATGTTTTTACTGTCAGCTGGGGAGATGAGGAAATAGTGAGAGGCACCAGGTTGGGAGTCCAGTCTCTGGAGATTACTATTTAATTTGAAGATTTGGTTCTGAATAAGTTTGCTCTAGCTATAATGTAAGTGTGCTACACAGTCACATCTGAGATCCTTACTGTTCCACTTGGTGTTTTGAAGGTATGTTGATTTTTGTCCCTTTCTCAAGCTGCTGGGGTGGATGTTGACATTTTAGATCAAAGCAGCTGTTTGTGAAGCACTTCTCAAAGTATTGACAAAAGCATAATGCTTGTGTTAGTTCATGCTGCATGTAACAATCTTTAGGCAGATCACTTCTAAGTTATCGATGAGATGTCAGTGACAGGGGACCACAACAGATTTACCACTCATACATGTTCTAATGTGGTTCTAGTACAGGTGCTTATCTGATTGTACTGGCTCTGAAGCCAGCAATCTGTTTTTCCCTACTATTGAATTGCTCTAAAGGGGAGAGAGCCTGTTCAAATTAAGTTGCGAACTATAGCTGGAAGGAAGGGAAACCATTGCTTTTCCTTTACACGCACTGAAATTTGTTCCCTGTCCTAGACTACAGGCAAGTAGAACCATGGTCTATGCCAACCAATAGCAGCTATGTTATTCACAAAGTACAAAAGCAGAGTTGTGGTTTTACAGCTTCCTGTAAGATTTAAGAGGAGTTAGGATGTTTTTATTAATAATTCCTGACATTAAACTCTGCAGAGTTTCTCAAGAGAACAGCATGGTCCTCAGATGTAACTCCCTGTGGTAGCCAGGTTATGAGGTTGCTGATCCCTCAGGTTGCTATCAAGGCATACTCACCTGGTTTGATGTTTAATGCTCTGGTATTTATTTGTGTGTTAGTTTTACACAGATTGATTGTTTCGTCTCCACAGGTTCCTCTAGTAACTGAGATCCTGTTTGAATGTAGATCCTAAGCTGCTCATGAGGAGAAAAAAAATGGCATGGTTGAAGATGTGCTTCTATTTCCCTTGGGTTTATGTTCATCAGGAACTTCATCAGCTTTTATGATTTGTGCAGGGGGTTGAACTAAGATCAGACAAGTGCAAGGCTAGAATAAAACCCTCCTCTACCCCTAGGACAAGCATAGATTAGATTGGCCACATTACCCAATACTTAATCCGAGTGACCCAGATCTGTCTCTTGTTTATTTGTACCTTCCCATGTAGCCAATTGCACTTGTTCCTTTCTCCTGCTTCTTGACCTGGTCTTGGAAGGTCTTGATCTTGCTTCTGTTTTTCTTTCTCCTAATTACACTTCAAAGTCACCCCTGCCTCCTTCCTGAACCTGTTTTCATGTCTTCAAATGCCTCCATTTCATGTCATCTCCAATCTGGCCTCTAATGGCTCCTTCCTTATAAAACACAGTCTTCTATGCCTGATTTTCACTGCTGTATTCCTTCACCATCTTCAAAGGCCCCTCTGATACTTGATGCCAGTCTTCTACCAAAACTCAGTCTCAACTGTCACACTTCTGAGTACCTTAGTCTTAGGTTGACCTGTCCATGATAGAAGTCATTGAAGGCTGTCTGAAAGAAGACTCAGTCCTTGGCAGGCTAGGGGTGCATGCAATTGATAAAAAAGTCTTGCTCAGTCCTTATTTCAGGTTAGATGAAATACAAGAAGAATCCAGGGAATATAGATGCTAATCTATAAGATGCTAGTCTTATCCAAGGGCAACACAAAGCTTTCTAAGATTCAGGATGTGGTAAATGCTGGGAAAGTTTTCTAGGGAGTAAGTCTGCTCCCTGCCAAACTCACAAAACTAGTTGGTGGCAATAAAATCCTGGAGACTTTCCTCAGTGGGGGCAAGCTAATTGCCTGGAGTGATAACACAGTGTTGACTTTGACTGCGTCTTCACAAGTCCTGCAGCTGTATCAGACAGGCATATAAAACTCGGGGCTTTCAAGATGTCATAAACTGTTACTATTTCCTTTCTGTGGAACGTTTAGAAAGAAACATGACTTTATAGCATTTATCTCAGAATAATCTGGTCCTCATTGATTTTGAAAAGTCACAATATTACTGATAGCCTTTCATGATAAAATGTGTGTAATATTCATATTTTGTGGTGTTGCTGAAATGTGTTTGACACATTATCTACAACAACAGTATTACTGCTAATTACCGGTAAGAATGCTAAGGAATTTCAACCAGACCTATTTAGTAATAAACTACATGTTATCCCCTAGTGGATGATGTTCCCAAAGAGAGAGTTGTCTCTAATTTTTAAAAGCCAGGATGTTAAGGAAATTGGAACTACATATAACTGCTATTATTGCACTGCACGTGTATGTACTGGAGGAAAAAGAAGGAAAACTAACCTTTCTGTTGTTTACAAGGTTTGCACTTTCATTTGTTTCTCCAGCACACTCCCAAGTGTTTTAATGTTAGTTAGGTTAGTTTTGTATTGTAATACATACATTTACTTTGAGAGACTCTAGTTGTGTGCTGTTTTAATCTTGTTCAATGCTCCTCCTCCAGAAGCAACAATGGTGAATTACTACTTACTTAGTGAATCATATCAGGTGTAAAGTTCCCTTATGCATATTTATGTTGCAATAACAGCCCAGTGTACAAAAACCTTTAGTGGGAGCTGTAGAGCCCGCATCACTTTAAAATAGGCCTTTGTAGTAGCAATAGGTACTAAGTCTGGAAAAGATTTCGGACTACAGACACTGAATTAATGAGGAGAAAATCTCCAAGACACTATGTTTTGAAAAAATGTCATGATATTAAAAAACCCAACCTTTTCTCTGTGAGTGGAAATGAATCAGAGTTGTGATATGTTCCTGAGCCTTGCTGTCGTCATGGCTTTCCAATGCAACATTGAACATGTTTGCAATTTGAGAACAACCTTCCCCCTGAGAGTACTCCTTTAGACCTGTATTTTTCCTTTAGGAGCTAAGCTGTGACCTTGACCTAGGGAATTGTTTTTAGTACACTTATTTCTGAATGGATATTGCACAATCTACCTGCTGATAGTGACTAAGCATGCGGTTGGATGGAGAAGAACAAAAACACTACCAGAACAGAAGGAAGATACGAAAATGTTTTCACCCTGGATTTATGAGATCAGCCTTGTTCCCACTGAAAACAACAGTAATGCTCCTGTTGACAGAACTGGGAGTGCTCTACCCAGCTGGCATGCTGCTGTAGCAGAACAGTTGGAAAAAAATGTTTAGCACACATATTTAACATATTTCAAACTTAAATATAACTGGTGACTGACTAAATTCTTTGCTGGTCCCAGCTGAACAATTTTAGGATGACTAGTAAAAGTAGGAAACTTGAAAACTTTATTTCTCCAAATCACAACATACTTTCTTTCCTACATTCAAAACTCTAATAAATAATACAACAGTATCACTGATCTGTACTCCATAGTGTCTATAAAACATACAAGTCTACAGACTTCTTCATCTCTGTCTGCCATTGCAGGCTGCAATGCCTATTAAAACAGCTCAACATTTCTCACTTAGTAGGAAAAAAAAATGAACAAACTGAAGTTTTGACTGAACTTAGCAGAACCTTAGAAGAGCTGGACCAGTTGAAGCTACTGGCTATCATTTTCAAATGTAATCAAAAACTAGACCTAGGACCAGATACTGGGACCCACCTAAGATACAGTTTTCTCCCTAAAAAACCTCAGATCTGCCATTCAGCTGCCATATTGCCGCGTAGGTGCCTAATGTATCAATTTTATTATTATTATTTTACTGCAGCCAGTCCTAACAGGTTTGCTAACCCCATGGAACCTGACATCAGCTCCCGGTTGCCATCCTTCTGGCATTACTTATCAAATCCCCCTTCTCCTCTGAAACAGAACTTTGAAATCTGAGGTCACAAGGCAGAAATCACCATCTCTAGGCTTACTTTGTAGTTACAGCTTTTAAGTGTCACCTTTCAAAGCTGATCTACTTTGTCTAAGCATTTATTAGAAAAGGTTAAATTTTCATCATATTTCAGTGACTCATTGTCTTGCACCTGAGGAATGTTATTAGTTTTGTTTAAATTAGTATTTATTAAAAAAAAAATGGAAAGAGGAGTGAGTTAAAACATCCTTTGTTACTCCTAGGATGAAAGAAAGAAGGGAGGGAGGGATGGAAGGATGCAGGAAGGGATAAAGAAAGATCTTTCCTTCCTGCTTCTTAATATTGCTGCCATTTGAATCATTTCTGTTGTCCTCCATTTCACCCTTTTGTCCTTTCCTAGCTCTCCATGTCCTCTTCTGACTTCCTTATGCGTTCACCTCCTCATCTCATTGCAGATTTGTCTCCTGTGGTGACCATCTTCCACTGGCAGATACTGTAAGTCTTCTAAAACTTACAACTTCTCCCAAAGAGGAAAAACTAGCAATGAAAAAAGACATATCTTACACCTGTAAGATAGAAAAGCAAAGAGTCTTTTCCTAGAACCAGAATACTCAAATTTTCTAGTATTAAAACATGATGTAGATTTAGGTATAGGAAAAAAAAAAAAAAGTACAGGCAACACTGCTAACAAATTTACTGGGAGAAGAACTAGATCTAAGAAGTTTAGAAAATGCCTCGGTAAAAGGTTTCAAAGTATACTTTCCTGCCAAGACAACTCCATACAGTATGCAAGTAAATCAAACTGGTTCTGTGTGACAGTGTTCATACAAAGTAGACTGGTGCAAGGGACCAGGAGCATGGTGAATAAGATGGGCAAACAGAGCATGGCACGGCACAGTTGATTGCATAGCAGCGCAGAGAGGGCTCAGGGGGTGTGGCAGGCAGCCTGCTCTCTTTCTTTTCTGAGAGTAGCACCAGTCCCTCTCTGTTGAAACAAAGTGATCACCCACCACAATGGTCGTGCTGACACAGATACCCAGTCAGAGGGGCCACAACCTTTCCAGGCTGACACATGCACCCAGAGTGATCTCCCAAAGTGCAACACAGCTGCCCAGACTTTCAGCTATGGGGAGCTCCAGAACCTGGGCCTAAGGACGGTGTGGGGTGTGCCATGCATGCAAGTGTGCCCAGCTCAGCAACCTTCTTGAGCAGGTGGCCAGGTTGTGTGAGGAAATCACAAGCAGCAGAGTATTCAGGAATCAGAGACTGATGTGTAGTGTCATGCAGAGACACTGTCAGAACAATAGCCTTGTCTTAAGACCCTGTAAGAGGAAGAAGCTAATCTAGCTTCCAACCCTGAGGAGACAGACAGCAAAAATATGAAAGATCACAGAATCATAGAATCATAGAATGGCCTGGGTTGGAAGGGATCTTAAATATCATCTAGTTCCAACCCCCTGCTTTGGGCAGGGTTATCAACCACTATATAAGACTGCCCAGGAACCCATCAAGCCTGGCCTTGATGCCTCTAGGGATAAGGCATCCACAACTTCTCTGGGCAGCCTGTTCCAGTGCCTCACTACTCTCTGAGTGAAGAATTACTTCCTTACATCTAACCTAAAGCACCCCTCTTTCAGTTTTAATCCATTTCCCTTTATCCTTTCACTATCTACCTGTGCAAAAAGTCAGCCCCTTCCTGCCTTAAAGCCCCTTTCATGTATTGGAAGGCTTCCTGAAGCCTTCTCCAAATGAAACAGTCTCAACTCCCTCAACCTTTCATCACTGTAGAGGTCCTCCAGCCCTCAGATCATCTTTGTGGCCCTCCTCTGGACCCGCTCCAACCTTCTTTATTGTGAGGTCAGCAAGTTCTGTTTCCTTCACTGAAAGGTTCAGGGATCCCAGGCAAAGGCTAACACCTCTGGGCATCCTTGCTCCTATGGGCAGCATGAACTTGTCTAAACTTCACTGTGGATCCCCTCAAAAGAGCTTGAAACTGTAAAGGAACATAGATTAAGGTTGTACTGAGCATCAAAGTCTTTCACTCTTTCTATCAGAGATTAACTCAATGGTAATGATGTTTAAATAGCTAAGGTAATCCTGAATCCTAGCAACAGCTTACCTAGATTTGGTTCTTTGTGCAAGCCTTGACCTATCTATAGAACTGAGTGAAGTCCTGAAAGATATTCTTATTGTCTCTAGAAACAATATTAATAATAATGATGAATAACAGTGATATTTCTGAATCTAGAAATGCCCCAGGACAAAAAGCAGAGACAAAAGCAGATGAGCAAACAAAAGCAGTATGGGGGTGAACTGCCTAATTGTGGAAGCCAATTGTAAATGATCCAAGGAAATATGCTCCTCTTTTAACATAATTTTGGTGTCTGGAGCATCTCTCTTGCCCTCTTGCTGGGACTTTCAGGCTGCTGTCTGCAGCAAGAACAGTTCAAGCATGTTCATCTGCAAGTTTCAGTTTCCCACATCACAGTATACCAGAGAAAATGGACCTCATGTCTTACTATAGTTTAGATCTTATGACTGTCTTATTTTTATTAAAATTATAGAAAGGATTAAAAGACGAAAGAACAGCACCTTTAGTTTCTAGCTCTAACGGTCAAAGATTATAACACATGAAAAGGAAAGAGCAGGAATTTCAAACTCTCCAGGGGTTCAGATGGCACTGAATTTTTGGGTTACCAGTAGGCTTCTTTAAAAACCCAGCCTCTTTAGTGTGAAAAAAGAATATCCAGCATTGCATTTGATGATGTAAAAACCAATACAAATGAATTATTATTGTTTGTTGTCTTAGTCACTTTTTCCCTCACCTGTGGCAATGATAGCTGGTTAACAGTTTTCCCCTAGCTATGGAATGATGTCATAGTCTGGGTCTGGATCTCATGTTGTTTCTGCCAGTACTGTCTACTTCAGTCCCTACTGTGTGTGGAAAGTTTTGTTCCCAGAAAGTCATGTGTTAGTCTGGGGTGAAAAGGGGGATTTTATATAATATGACATTGATAATGACAATATGATAATGACATTTAGCCCATGTGATGAATTCAGACATTAAAGGAAGAAATAGCCCTCTGTCACTGTTTCATACTGTCCTTTAAATGAAAGGCTTTCATATGTATCTGAAAGATCCATTTAAACTGGTTTCAGAGATCATCTGTGGAGTATTTACCTTTTATGAGCATAAGATAGCAACCACTTCATAAAGTAAATCCAATAATGATGAAGGACTGAAATTCATGTCTTTCACACCTATTGCACTTGGAGATACAGTACTACTTCAGTGTTGCTCTTTTCTCTGTGTCCATGGCTGATACATAGTGGACAGAAACATGAAAAGAGGTTTAAACAACTGATGCTGGTTTAGGTTCCAGGAGGCAGTGCTAAACAGCATAAGTTATATATTTCAAAGTCCCAGCTAAGATATGTCCTACTCTGGTAGGCACTGAAAAACCTTCATTTCCATGGGTGGTGCCAGGGAATATCCCTACCAAAGTTTATAATTTCTGACAGAAGTAGCTGGGGTGAAACCAAAGCTTTTTTATACTAACTGTCCACACAGAAATTCATACTTTTCAGAGGAGTTTCAGCTTTGCACTGTGTCTGGACTATTTCTCTAGAAGGGAAAACTCTCACTTGAGCCATCACTGCATGAGAGTAAATGGCCCATGGCACAAGGATTAAAAGACTGCTCCTTAACCTTTCTTACTGGCAGAGAACAGGACTTCTGGAAAATAATTATCTAACTGGTCTATGCATACACAACATTGGAAACAAGACACTTTACTTGATGTATTTCATGCCCAAATGCTTTAATGCTTTGAGCACCAAAGGAATGATTTTTTTCTCTTTTTTTGTTTTTGTTTGATCCTGAGCTGACATAAAGCATCTTTGGCAGGGGACAAATGACAAAGAAGAGAGTAGATTTTTTGTATTTCTATCATAGCTGTTTCCGTTCATATCGTAGATGCCATATATATGTGTGTGTGTGTGTACATATATCACGTAATAGTTTTGTATATTAAGCTTACAATTCAGGATCAGTTTCTTACTTAAATAAAAATTATGAGGATATTCCACCACCACAGGCCACCATCTAGAGTGACCTGCAATCACGAAAGTAGCAAAACAAACATACCTTCAAATTGTTTTATAATCTGTAAGGTTTTTTGTTTGTTTGTTTATCATTACAGGGTAAGCTGAAGAAAATCTTTCTTCAAGAATGCTGTTAGGTGTTACCTGGGCAGTTCAGATACTGCCTGCTGCCACAGAGCAATGAAAAATCTCGACTCAGTCATCAAGAGCAGCTGCTTCGGAGCCAGCCCGGCCAGAACCAGAGCAACCAATCTCAAAGTACAATGGGGTTTTGGGAGTTTCCTCTCTGTAGTTCTCTGCTAGAGAAACACTGAGAAAGCAGAGAGACCCTATAGTAACAGGCAGCTCTTGCAAGAGAGGCTGACATGGCATGGGTGTTGCCTGGACAACAGCAATCACACCCTAAAAGAAGCCTCAGGGAGAGCAGTAACTAGTCAACACAGGGTGGGCAGACAGAGTGTGGGTGTCACCTGTACACCTGTGGCATGATGCAACAGCCAGTGTAGTAGCTCCCACAGCAGGGCTCTGAGATTCTGTCAGCTTCAGAAGAG
The DNA here is from genome assembly GCA_024606505.1 of Aquila spilogaster. Taxonomy (NCBI): domain Eukaryota; kingdom Metazoa; phylum Chordata; class Aves; order Accipitriformes; family Accipitridae; genus Aquila; species Aquila spilogaster. The sequence goes on from JANHGO010002719.1 coordinate 27,169, forward strand.
AGGGGCACTCATTCCAACCAACCTTCAAAGCAAAATGGTGAGCACTCAATGCCAAGCTAAGGCTGCAGCTCTGGCAGGAAGGTGTGCACCACCTACTCCGGTCATAATCAGTGCCTCCACTCAGACAGAGTTGCTAAAGGAAGCAGCAGCTGTGCATACTCTGGTCTGTGGGAAGTGTCTGCACTTGTCTCCAGGAGCAGAGGTGAAAGGAAAACTCTCCTGTGTAAGATGTGTCCAGGTAGAGGACCTCCTTCGACAGGTGACTGAGCTGCAGGGGGCAGTCAAAAGGCTGTGTCCTATCAGAGAGGCAGAGCTAGAGAGAGTCAGTCAGATTCATGTGCAGTCTGCACTGAATCAACAAGCAGGGGCCAAACAGCCCCAAACTCCCCCACTGGCACATCCAGTTGGGAGGGAAGAGAACAGTGATGAGAAACGGCAAATTGCCATGAGAAAGACTAACAAGAGGAAGAAGCCTGCCTCAAAGCCAGAGGAGTCTCTGCAGAACCTCTTCATGGAAAAAGAAACAGTTAACAGGTAAGTCATCAGAGCTGAGTAAGGCAGCCAGATGTGCTCCCCATTGCATAACAGCTACTGCAACTATGAAAAAGCAACGGATGATAGTGGTGGCTGATTCTCTTCTGAGGGGTACAGAGGCACCCACTTGTCATCCTGGCCCACTATCTAGACAGGTCTGCTGCTTGCCAGGGTCCTGTATCGGGGATGTGACAGAGAGACCACAAGACCTTGTAAGTCCTACGGACTACTTACTACCTGCTGCTGCTGTTTCACATAGGTACCAGTGACACAGCTGTTAGCAATCTGAAAAAGGTCAAGAGGGACTACAGGGAGCTGGGAGCAGCAGTGAAGGACTCAGGAGCACAGGTAGTCTTTTCAGCAGTCCTCGCAGTTAGGCAAATGGGGAGGGAAAGGGCTGACAGAGTGAAGGAAATCAATAAATGGTTAAGGGAGTGGCATCATGAACAGAGCTTTGGCTATTTATGTCATGGAACTAGTTTTGAGAAATTTGGTCTAGGGGAAAATGGGGTTCATCTCTCAGAGAAGGGGAAGATCATCTTTTGGCAACAAGCAGGAAGAGTTGCAGGTGTGTGTGTGCCCACAGGACTATGATGTCATTGGCATCACTGAGATGTGGTGGGATGGCTCTCATGACTGGAATGTAGGGATAGGAATAAACTCTTCAGGAAAGACAGGCAGGGAAAAAGGGGAGGGGACATTGCCCTCTACATCAATGACCAGCTAGAGTCCATGAAGCTCCATCTGGAGACAGACGAAGAGCTGACAGAGAACTCACGGGTTAGGGTTAAAGAGAAGGCAGGAGAAGGAGTCACTGTAGTGGGAATCTGCTAAAGGCAACCAGATTAGGAAGACCAAGTGAATGAGGCACTCTATAAATAGACAGGAGCAGCTTCACGTTCACAAAACATGGTCTTCATGGGGGACTTCAACCACCCTAATATCTGTTGGAGGGACAACACAGCAGGGCACCAGAAACCGAAGAGGTTCCTGGAATGTGTTGATGATAACTTCCTCTTCCAAGTGGTACAGGAACCCACAAGAAAAAGTGCTATGCTGGACCTTGTCCTCACCAATGAGGAAGGGCTGGTGAGTAATGTGAAGCTCAAGGGCAGTCTTGGTTGCAGTGAACACAAAATGGTGGAGTTTCAGATCCTTAGAGTGTCAAAGACAGTGTACAGCAAGCTTCCTACTCTGGGGCAGATTTTTACCTCTTCAGGAAACTGCTTGGCAGAGTGACATGGGAGAATACATTGGAGGGAAGATAGGCCCAGGAAAACTGGTCAGTATTCAAGGACCATCTTCCCCAAGCCCAGAAGCAGCATATCCCGAGATAAAGGAAGGCAGGCAAGAATACTAGGAGGCCTCTGTGGATCAACAAGGAGCTCCTGGACTTAATGAAACACAAAAAGAAAGTCTATAAGGAGTGGAAGCA
>JANHGO010002720.1:0-29135 GCA_024606505.1 Aquila spilogaster
TGGTGGTGCGAGCCGCCGTGAATGGTGTGGAGGATGCGGTCTGCGGCGCGATGGAGACCGTGGCGGAAGGAGTGGTAGTGGCCGTCGTCGTCGTAATATCCCATATCACGCTTGTGCTTTACAGGGGGATCGGCGGAGGCGTGTGATTGTAGCGAGGACACGCGTGGGGACGGGGACGGGGCGGGCGGCAGCCGCCAGGCTCCCGCCGTGCTGATGCCCACGCAGCTCGCTGGGCTCGGATGGCCGTGCCGCCCTCGATCAGGCTGCGGGCGTTGCTTCAGCCTCTATACGAGTCCCAGCGTCGGGCTCCGGCTGAGCGCACGTGGCTGTGACAGGTGGGAGCGGCGCCGCGGGGCGCCCCGTGTGCCCCGGGTCGGGCTGGGGCACGGCTCTGTACGGCTAGCAGACCCCGTGCCCGGAGGCGTTCCGATGTAATTCCCGTTCGCTGCAGGTTTTTGCAGGTTTTTGGTTTGTGCTCGAGTCAGGAGCGCAGCACGGATGTCAGCCGGAGAGGAGAGGGTCGCTGAAACCTGATCCGTTGCTTATCTGACAGCCTCAGCGCCCGGGCTGCTCTGCTGGCGGGATCTGCTGCAAGAATGCGGCCGGTGCTTTTAGAACCCTAGCGCAGGTTCGGGCTGCCTGCTTGGGTAGCGTGGTTCGCTAACCCCCTCTGATCCGGTGTTTCAGACCCCTCAGATGCAGAAGGGTTGGTTGGCAGCAAGGGTGGGGTGGCTGTGTTTGCTTCGCTTCTTTCCAGAACCATCTCAGTGCTGTTCTCCGCAAGCACAGGTCCAGCACTGTCAGTCTGCATCGCTGTGCATCGTGCAGGGCCGATGCGATGCGGTGCCACAGCTGCGGGGGAAGAGGTGGCACCGTCCCCCCTGCTGCCCGCGCACGGAGCTGTCTGTGCGCTGGGTTTGCACTTTAGGGGAGGATTCTGGCAGGGGCCTCGCATAGCCTCATTGTCCCGTGTGCAAATAATGTGGCATCCTAATTACCAGCGAGGTGCCCTAGGCTGTGGCCCTGGGTGATGGGTTTCCCAGGCAGGCAGGGTGCTGTGGGGTGAAGGGAGCTCTGGGACTCCCTTTGCCTTGCGAGCCACTTGCCATTGCTGCAGATGAATCGCACAAAACTAGAATTTCTTTAATATCTTTTCCCAGAAGCACCGAGCAGGCAGCAGAGCAGAAGGAAATTTGCTGCTTGTTGTCAGGGGAACCCATGCACATAGCAGCGCACACAGCTGCGGGTACCTGCTGGTCTGGGAGCTGCAGGAGGAGCGGCTGTGTCCCTGGGAAATGTGGCAGAAGTCACCCTGCCACTGCCCACAGATGACCCCAGCACCCTCAGCCCAAGCTCCTTAATGTGCTAAGAAGGATCAGGCGATGCCTCCAGGTAGAGAGCAGCGATTGCTTGGTGCCTCCTGCAGAGCATAGGGGTGCACAGCGCATACGTGGTTGGTAAGAAGGCTTCAGGTTTGGGGATGTCGTCGGCCTCCGTGATTCTGATTTGATGTTTTTTTTTCTTTTAAATGAAGCTTACCTGACTCAGCAGCGTTGTTCCCTGCACCTGCCCTGAGTCACCCCTGCTGGCTTGGGCCAGGAGGTGTTCCTGGCCTAGCTAGCATGGAAGGACTGAGGAAGCCCTGGGAGCACGAGCAGAATTTCCCACAGAATTTCCCCATTGTTTTCATCAGCAGTGCCGTTAAGTGATTTCCAGCTGCAAGGCTCTATTCCTTGTTTTATTACTGCAGTGCAAAAGTTTCAGTTCTGTTTGGAACAATTCCTGACCACAGGTTGGTCTGACTGTATCTGGAATAGAGCCGGTGTCGGTGAAGCAAGGAGAAGGAGTGCCCAGACCTACGGAGCTGGTGGTTGGAAGTGGGGACTGAGTCAGAGGGCATCTGTAGGGAGGGAGAGAGATGTGCCTGTGGTCTCACTGATACCCGGTGCTATCAGGCTCTCATATAATGACCAATTCATTTTCAGCACGTCCAGGGCAGAATTATCTTTTTTCCTGTATGAAGCGGTGCACCAGAACACCCTTCAGACTATAACCCCATTTAGTGCAGCCACACCCGAGCCGTGGTTTCCCCAAGGAAATGCTGCTGCTCCCATTGAGCTCGAACTGTTTTTTCTCAGCATCTCCTCTGCAGTCCGATCACGTCCAGATTCTCGCCTGGAGAACATAAATCACAGTGCATTCAAGCACATCCCTGACTCCAGATGAGCTGCTTCGGGTGTTGCCCCGTGTATTGAGCGGGCTGACCCCTGTCCTGCCAGCTCTCTTCCTTTCTCCCCAGCCCAGTATTTGGGGTACAGCGAGGAGCTATGCAAACACACTCAGCTGGTACAGATAGGGAAAGCAGATAGGGGAAAGCTGCACACGTTCCTTGCAGACGAGTGTCTGCTCGTGTACTGTGACCTCTCCTGGGTGTGTTGCTTGCTTTGTCCTTCCTGGAAGTAGAAGTGTTTTCATGCTGTGATTTGAATTTGCCTTACCCCTGTGTCAGGTCAGGGTGAGTGAGGCTTTTTTTTACAACAGCTAGCAAGCAATTCTCTTTATTTGGTACAAAACCAAGCAGATTTCTCAGTACTGCCCTGAACACCTGCTGAAATGGGGAACTTGAGGGCGGCTAGCACCCTGTCTTTTTCCATCCCTCCCAGCAGCTCTATCAATGTGAGAGGAGCAGATTCTGCCGCAAATTAAGGGTTAACCCATGAGTCCAGGCCAAGCTGAGGGCGGTTAGCTGTGCGCTGCCTCCCTGTCACCTGCAGCCAGGTGTGTGGCTCTTCATTTCTTTGGGCTTGTGTCACTGCATGCTTTCCTGTGTGCACTGTGTTCCAGCCCAGAGGCAGCTGCATGTTGGGTATGGGTAGAGTCCTATGGGAATGGGTAGAGTCCTGTGTGTCTGACTTGTGAAATGCTTTTGAATCATTTGGGCCGATGAGTCCCATCCCATGGGAGTCTCTCTGTTGATTGAGGGATTTAATTGACTTTCGAAGAGCTTTTGGGAGCTTCTGAATCATCTCTGCCAAGGTGCTCTAATTGTGCTCATTGTTTCCTGTGCGCTGAGTGCAGTGGCAGAAGCACTGGTACGTTATTTTGTGTAAAGGTTCATTTGTGTTGGGGTCCCCATTTCCTGACCTCTGGGGGAGCACAGCTGCCCCTGCAGCGAGGTAGGTCATTGAGCACAAGGCTCTGCTACCCTGCATCACTGTGCTCATTGCGTGCTTTTTATAGCACAAAATAACGAGGTGGGAGTTTCCCTGACTCACAGACCTGGAAAGTGAGCAGCGTTGCTGAGCTTTCACTTGCATTTCCTCACTTGGAGTGTTGGAAAGACCTTGGGGAGGAGCTGGTGGAGCTCTGTGTCTGGCAGCTGCTCTCTGGCCAGGGACAGTGCCGCTGCTCAGTGCTCGGTGCCGGGGGGCAGGGCTGGAAAAGCCTCTTGGTTCAGATGAATGAGGTTTGCTCTGTCTCTTCAGGTCACATCTCCTCCAGCACGCTGCCTTTGGTTTAGTTCTGTAATTTCTTCATTCTCTCCTGAGATAAAACTGCTTGCTGGGAATCTGTGATTAAACTCTATTCTTTAGACTGATCTGAAAACAGCTGCTGTTGTCCAGGCACAAACCAGTGCAAACCTGGGGGGGCTAGAGGCAAACACGTCTCCATTGTTGAATTTTTCTCCGGATCTACTAACATTTAGCTGCCCAGTCTCATGCAATGTAGAAACACCTCAATTTAGCAGTTCTCCAGCCTTTCACAGGCTGGCAGATACGTTGGGGATTTCCTTCTGCCTCATTCCCTGTAGTGGCGTTTCCTCATGCCTGATGCTCTCTACTATTAGTGTGGCAGAGAGGATGGGGCTGCAAACACCAGAGGATGATGTGGCATCGATTGCAGTGTACGGCTCTAGGAATTCCTGCAGTGCAGCTTTCACAGCCCTGCACAGGGTTTCCTCTCTTCTGGGCAGTGGTGGTGTTATCGAGCGGTGCGTGAGCACATTCCTTCTGATACGTGTGTTCGCAGTGTGTTCAGGCTTGCTGATGAATTGCAGCCTGGCTGCAGAGCTGCTGTGACAAGTGACAAGCTTTGCTGGCTGGCTGGGCTGCCTGATGAGCTAAGCTTGGGTAAATGCTAAAGCCAGTGAGGTTTCCCTAGGGAGACCTGTTACAGGGGAGCTTGAAGCAGAGCCAGTGTTCTATTATCCGCTCTTTCACTTGATCAGTTTTGAAACAATAAAGCAGTCTCAAAATGGGAATACTTTCAAGAAAAGTGTATTTTTAAGTAGTGGGATGATACTGCTTGGTAGTGTGCTTCTTTGCGCTGCAAGAAGTTTGCAGCCCACACTTCAATCCACGAGGACAAAAACAAAAGCAGTTTTTCCTTTTTCCTTTGTTTCCTTTTATTTTTTACTTTGGCAATCTGGTTGATTTGGGGCAGTGAGAGGGATTAACGGCTGAAACACTGGGGCTTTCTCTTGCCAGCGTAAAGGTTAAACTTTCATTCTGGGCCGTTATCTCTAAAGCTTTTGTTAAAACCCTGCAGGGATGCACATTTTGGCATTTAAGGCCAGATGGGATGGGCCCTGGGCAGCCTGAGCTGGTGGGGGGCAGCCAGCCCACGGCAGGGGTCGGGGCTGGATGGGCTTTTAGGTCCCTTCCAACTCAAGCTGTTCTGTGATTCTGTGGTTTATGAGTCTGTGAAATATATGTTTCAACCACCAAAGGTTTCACTCTGACCAGAGTCTTTGGAGTGAGCTTGGCCTGCTGTGAAGCTCCTTGTGCCCTGTGTCTGGTGCTCCTTAGGCAACCCACTGTGTTACTCTGCAGGAAAGAGCACTGGAAGCTGCTGGGCAACCTGAAGACCACAGTGGAAGGGTTGGTGTCCACCAGCAACCCCAACGTCTGGTCCAAGTATGGCGGCCTGGAGCGGCTCTGCAGGGACATGCACAGCATCCTGTACCACGGGCTCATCCACGACAAGGTAGGGCTCAGTCCCAGCAGCACCGCAGTCCTGTGGCAGGAGCTGAACTTGCCTCCGAGGGCCCTGTGCCTGTGTTCCTTCCATCCTGTGCACTTTTGAGATGTTTTTGCTGAGGAGAGGCCTATTCCTCCCTTGACCGCACTGCAGCCTGCAGCAAAGCGATAATGCTGAATGTGCCACGAGCCAACTTCCCATTGTGTGTACTTGGACAACTCCCCAGCGAGGCCTGGCAAGAGAAGCCTCAGACCTTGGCTGGTTCTAGTTAGCTGTGTGAATAGCAGGGCTGGCAGCCGGATCTGTGCTCTGCGTGAAAGGAGCCTGTATCCAGCTTCCTCCATTCTCATCCAGCTGTCCTCATCTCCATGACTGCTGGGAAGAATTTTTCTTTCCTGCTCCAGAGAGCCTCTGCAGAGGCTGAAGATCTCCCCTTCAGCTTGCAATTACCGCAGTTGTTTCTCAGTGAGAATTACATCAAGCCTGCAGGGCATACCTCAGGCAGGGTTCCCACCAGGCATCTCCAGCTCCAGCACAGCAGGCATCTGCAGGTGCAGAGGAGCCAGGAAGGCTGCACAGCTGGGGCCCAGGAGCTGGGAAACTCCATTTGTGCAGTGGGAGCTGATAAGCCTCCAGGAAGAGTCGATCCCAGCTCTGCTACTTAGGTTTGGGAGCTGCACACTACACTTGCTCAAGTGATGCCCTGTGCTGTCAGTTCCCACTGGTGTGAGCCAGAGATCTTCTTTGAGCAGAGAGAGAGGTTATCCTTTAAATATGAGGAGTACGGTGCTCCTCTCTGATAGACAGGCTATTCATAGGCTTTGGAAGTGAGATTCGAATGATTTCTGCTCATCTGTGCGTTGCTAACAGTTCATGCCACAGCTTGAGGAAACAGACACCTGCAAAGCAGGGCAGCACTGTGCTGTTCTCGATGCTATGTGCAAAGGCAGTTCTTTCTTAGATACACTTCGCCTATATATACTCTCTCTCCCTCTGTATATGTATGTCTGTATATTTATATACTCCTATATACTCCATCTATACTAGCTACAAAGGGAGGCCCATAGAAGTACAGCTTCCTGGCAGGATTTTTCTCATATTTACTCCGGAGGAGCTTCCTTTTAACGATATATTTTTGTATCAGCTTTTTTTTTCTGTGACCAGAAATAAACTAAAAAAAAAACCCAAAAATCTGTATGTACATTGTGAGAGATTTTTAAACTATTGTATGAATTTTATTATTTTATCCAGAAAACCCCAATTGCATATTAAGGGGTACAATTTCTGTGTTGGTGCTCTAGTCTTAAAAATAGAAACAACGAAAAAATAACCCCGAAACATGTAAACCACAAAACAGAACCCCTTCCTCTGACGCTTGTGAAAGAGGAAGCAGAGATGGAGGAAAAAAAAATCAGCATTTTTTTGAAGAGAGACATTCAGGGCTGTGCTTAAACACGATTAAGTGTTGAGGAAAACAACTCTTCTGCAGTTCCTCTTTGACTGGAAGAATAAGAAGAAACAACTCATTGTCTGAACAAAGCCAAGGCAAACAGCAGTAAGAAGCTGATAGGAATGCAGTGCCAAGAACGTGCTGCATCACATTTCTTATCGGTGGTGCTCAGCCATGCTGGTTTGTCCTTGCTGGTGACTGGCATGGGAGGACAGCGGTTGTTGCAGGTTCTGCTGGGATGTGTTTTGTGTTGCCTGCTGCTCCAGGTCCATTTCTGGCTGGAGGGGACCAGTGATGTGGGAGCTCCTCGCAGGTTCTGGGTTGAACGCCCTCTCCTCGCTCTCTAAGCCAGCTGTACTGTCAGCATTGTGGTGTCACTTGAGGCTCATGAGTATGGTGGGCCCTAACAAAGCCTCTCCCAGCAGGTGTACTGCAGGCAGAAGGATTACTGGCAGTTCGTGAAGGACATCCGCCGGCTGAGTCCCAGCTCTGCTCATCACCTGGAGAAGGTGAGTTTCAGTGGGTGCCTTGGTGTGCCTGGCCTGGGGGAGGAAGGCAGCTGGGCTGTGAGCCCGCTGGTGAGGGACGAAGCAGCCCTGTGGTTGCATGCAAGCCAGGATCTTGGTGTGGTTTAGGGTTAGACAATTGGCTGCTTATTTCCCACAGGCTGGCCTCCAGCTCTACTTGTTTGGGTGCAGCAGGGATCACCAAGGGAACCGGCACAAGCGGTGTTTCTGTGCACACAGTGGGGATTTATGCTTTGGTACAAATCTCCAGCGGTTTCATCTGTCCCATTTCTGGGTTGCGTATTGACCTTAACCATTCATTTGGCTCTTCTGTACCTGGCTTGTGCTGTTTGCTGATGCACAGGAATGCTCTCAGCCCTCGGTGCCCTGTGTCCTGAAGGACACCACACTGCTCTCCATCACACGTGAGCAGTGTCCGTGCTCTCCACTGCGGTCTGCTGTAGAGCAGCAAGGATGTTCACATCAGTTAATGTGTCAGCAAGAACATGACCGTCACCAGAGGAAAGCGATTCGATTTGGGAGTGTGGGGTCCCTCCAGGTCAGGGGTAGGAGAACATGCCATTGAAATTCATATTGCCAGTGGCTCTGGGTAGGACTTTGGTCACCTGTGCTGGCTGACCTTTGAAGTGTTGTTCCTCTCCGGTGCTTTTGTCTCCCTGTGCTCCCTCAGAAGCTGCTAGGATGTGACTGCGTTCTCACCAACAGTGCCTGGCGCTGCAGAGCTGTGAGGAGGAACGTTCCCTGCTACTCTGTTTGCTTCTTCTTGCCCTAACTTGTGCCTTCATGGTTCATTTCCAGTTCATCAGCCTGCATGAGAACGGCCAGTCCGGCCCAGACAGCCTCAGCGACCAAGCTATCGCACAGCTGTGGCTGCAGCACAGTCTTCAGTTCCACTGCCTCTCAGCACAGCTCAGACCTCTCCTGGGGAACAGGCAATACATAAGGAAGTTCTATGCAGGTAAGTAGAAATGGGTCTTTTTCATCCTTGCATGAGAACAGATTTTCCAAGTCACAGTTGAGTGAGGGGTGCGGCAGAGAAGGTGGTTTGTATCTGTGCAATCTGTGCTGTCAGACAAAGCGTGCTGTGTCCATTCTGTGAGTACATGGATGCAGGTCAGAAGAGCTGAGCTTTAGCTTTCTGCAGTGAGCTTGTCTGCAGCTTGCTTGGTCCTGCTTTTCTGGGCCCTCCTTGCTACCCTAACAGGAGCTTGAGCAATTCTGAATGTCCTGGACATCCTCATGATTTTTCTCTTGGGAGACTGGGATGTAGCAGCTTTTTTGCATGGGCTCAAAGGTTTCTGCTGCACGTAGTCAAGCAGCCTGGTCTTGAGACTGTGTCCCAGTTTGCACTAGAAACCTTGGAGAAATGCATTTCCCATTACAAAGAAGCAAAATGTGCAAAGAAAGTCAATTTTGAATCTGTTTCAAATAATTTTTTTTTTTTCCTCCCCTGGAATATTTCTAAGCAAAGAGATGAAGCTCTGACCTCTGCTGATATGTGGAAATGCAGCTGTGTTTCTACTTTGTAGGTGGAAATTGAAGCCCTTTGTGCAACTTCATGCACATTAAGAACTTTTTTGAAGACTTGAGAATTTGTCAAAAAGTAAAAATCGATAGCAAGGACCAAGATATCTAAACGGATCTGGGACAGGATCTTTCTTTAATCTTGTATTTTAGAGCAGTGAACAGAGAAGTTTTTCAGTGGCCCCCAGATTAAGACAAAACCTTGAACCGGATACAATAATTTGGAATGAGGATCTTTTGGCTCAGGTTTTGCTGGGTCAGGAAGGCTCTCACCTCCTTCTCTACACGTAGGTTTTTCCTAAAATTGCCGAGTTTTATATCCAGCACCTTTGTGGCTTTCCTGACAATTTCTGCCTTGCAGACTGCTGCAGGAAGAGCACCATATACCTCCCACTGCCCTCATGCTGGTGGAGGTGGGGAGAAAGCCCCCTGACAGCAATTCTCTCTCTGCAGACACAGCCTTCCTGCTCAGTGACGCCCACGTCACGGCCATGCTGCAGTGCCTGGAGGCTGTTGAGCAGAACAACCCAAGGCTACTGGCTCAGATCGACACGTCCATGGTGAGCTGAGACTCCTGGCTTCTGCATCTGGCCCTCCCTAAATGCTGTACTGCTGTGGCTGCTCGTACAATGTTGCATTCAGAGCACACAGAACCCTTGGACAAGGGCCTGGACTTGGAAATAGCAAAAGGAGGGAGTCGGGGGAGTGGGGGGAGATGTCTGTAGTGAGGCATCTCGCTTCTGGCTGGCATCAAGAATCTGAGTATGAGGTTCAGGAACCATATCTTTTTAAGAGATGCCTCTAAAGCCATCTCCAAAAGACCCAGGCTTCAGGGCCAGCCACACTCACAGGGGCAGGCAGCACCCAGGACAGCCAGATTCCCCCTCCTGCTGGTGACGCCACCGCCCCGGTGCCTCCCAGTGCCAGCTGCCCTCTCCTCAGAGGGGAACAGCAGTTGCTTTCTTCGCAAAGAGCTCCCCAGAGGAGAGTAATTAACGACGCTTCATTAAATGGGATCTGTGTTCTTTCAGCTGGCCGGCACGTCACTGCCCTCCGTGTGCGCCTCAGGTCCCTCTGCTGGGACGGGAGAGACGTGTGACCAGGACGCTGAAGGACACCAGAGCCACCTGCCTGGGACACTGGGCTGCCTGGATCATCTCGCTGAGAGCCTGGTAATTTCCAGATGGAGCTTGCTGCTTCGCTGTGCATAAAGAGCTGCTTCCCTTCTTTGCTGCAGCGTGTTTCTCCCATCCTGCAGCCCCAGGGCTGTGCTGGCTGGTAACCAGGTGCTTGTGCAGGCCCTGCAGGTCCAGTTTTTTCTGTCTCTTAAGCTACTCATTTGACATGCTGATTTATTGATGCTGTCTCTCTTCAGCTCACCAGGAAGGGTGAAGGTCTGTCTCTGGTGACAAAGAGCCAGAGCCTGACTGCACTCCCTGGGTCCTTCTATACCCTGTCTCCAGGCTGCATGCAGCAGCACCACTGCGGATCCTTCTCCAGCCTGCCTCACCCAGCCTCCTCTGGCCTCCCAGGTAACCAGGGGTGCTGGAAGCTCCCGCTGTGCCCCTTGCTGACTCGGGTGGTCACACAGAGGATGTGTGACATCCTCTTCTTCTCTCTGTCCAGACAGGAGACCAGCAAGCTCCTCCATCTGCTCCAGCTCCAGCCAACCCCAGGAACACTGCCTGGCCTCCCGGTCCTCCTCCTTCAGTGAGGGCAGGTACCCTCTGGAGCAGCCCAGTGCTGTCCCTCCATCCCCCGTCTCCTCAATCAAAGACCCCTTCTCTCCAGCCAACGAGATGAGTTCCAGCACCACCAGTCAGAGTGAGGACACTTGGACAGGGAGTCAGGATGATCCGCAAAGCGATGCTAACGATGGGCCGGAGTACCTGGCCATCGGGAACTTGGGGCGCCGGGGCCGGGCCTGTAGCAGCGCCAGCAGCAGCAGCAGTAAGAGCAGCAGCTCCAACATGTTCTCCTCCAGCAGCTCCCAGAAGCTGGACTCAGTCTCATCCCTGGGGGACCGGGGGGTGAATGGAGTTGGAAGCAGGGGCCTGGGCCTGTTGCGCCGGTCCAGCTTTTCGGAGGGACAGTCGTCGGTGCCACAGGGCATCCTCAAGAAGAGCCATGTGCGCTCACACTCTGACACCAATGTGGCTTCGGGGAAATTGCATGGTAATGGGGTTACTTTGCTTGGTGCATGGGGTGGTTGTGGGTTGTGGGCACAGAGGTGGGACCATGGCCAGGTGGGAGTCACCAGTATTGGGATGTTGACTGTCCTTTCAACTCCATGTATCAGATGAGCAAGGAGATGAGCAAGGGCAAGCATTTTGGAGGTTTGATTGCTGCCCTCCATTTTCCTGCTCCACACTGGAGTGATGGGCTGACATCAGAGTGTCCTGGGCCAGTCTGGTTTTGGTGTTGGCAGCTCTGTTGTGGCCTTCACTGGAGGCTTAGCAGGCAGCAAGGATGCTGTAGAATTAGCTGTCCTGCTTTCCCTCTGGTCCTGTCCACTTGGGGCATAGAGCCATGGCAGGGCACTGAGACTTGGGGGCCTCTTGTTGTGGTACTGGTAACCTGCTGGGCTCTCCTGTGCCCTTGAGTGTGTGAATGCATGGTGGGAGGAGTCGGGAGTGAAGGGACAACCATTTTGTGGGAGTCAGTCCCACTGGTGCTGCCTTTGTGGGAGAAACAAAGGTTCTTGCTGCATAGTAACCAGACTGTCTCTGTTTTCTCTCCCTTAATGCTGCCCTCTTCCTCCTCTGTCCAGGAGGCCTCAGGGATATCACCATTATAATAGAAGATCCAGTGGCAGGTTTGGGAGCCAGCAAAATAGCCTTTCATTAGTCATCACTGCATTAAGTTCAGGATTTCCATCAACCCATTAGTATCCATTCAGAAAGCAAACAAAAAAAGTTCTTCTGCAAGAGTCCCAGGTGCTTTGAAGGGTGCCTCAGGTTTATGCATGTGGCCTGACTGAAGATCCTGGCTTGGTTTTTGGCAGCAGTGGGCCAGACCAAGGCTGGCACCCAGCTCTCCTGCATGGCATTACAAAGCGCTGACCAGCAAATCCCTGAGCTTCTTCCCCTGCCCTCTCCTCCACCCCTATTACTCTGCGAACCAGGAGAGGTTGCCCCTGGTGGCTAAGGGCTGGTAGCCCTAAAGGCGTGGGCTTGAACGTGATATTTTTCATGGGGCGGATCTGCACAGGGAGCAGTTTGATGTTGGTGGCACTGGGTGCTGAGCAATCCATGGCTGCGAAGGCTCCTACTAGAGTTGGCAGGAGCGTGGACAGATGGGCCCAGCCCCGTGCCTTGCTCTGGCTCTGGCTCCAGCAGAGGCTGCAGGGTGCTGCTTACCAGCTCCAGGGTGTTTTTGGGCCTTCCCATCCAAGTCAGCTGCTCTCTGTGGCCTTGTAGTCTGCACAATACTGGCGGTTGTTTGTCCCTGATGAGGCCGGCTCCTGGCGGTCCTCACCAGCTCTGCCTGGCAGTGAGCAGCCCTGCAGCATGTGCATGGAGAGGTGACCTTGAGCACTGTGATCCTGGCTCTGGGGCTGTGCGCAGGAAACCCTGGGTTTTCCGAGCTGAGCAAGAGTGTGTCCTTCAGGTGCCTCCTTCCACCCTTGTCCAGGCCACAAGCCCCAGAGATCCTTTGGCTGCTCAGATGTCCCCTTGTCTCATGTCCCAGCCCCGTGGGGTGACACTTCCTTGGACCTACTCTGGGAGGAAGATGGGGCTGGTAGAGGTGCTTGCAGGAACTGTTGTGATCCCTAGATTTGCAGGGCATAAAGAGAGGAAGGCTCAGGACTTGACTGATCCATGGTTGTCATGGCCTTCTCTTCTTTCCCTTTCATCCCCTCCTGCCTGAAATACCCCTCTAGTTGTCTTCCCTCCTGATCTTGACTTCAGGCATGGCACAGAGCAGGTGAGCCAAGTGGAGGATTTCTCTTGTTGATTCCCATTCATTTGTGCCCACTCATGTGATGATGAGCTCCTTCCATTTCACACCATGCTTTGGACTGGGCACTTGTGGACTGCTGACATGTACTTGGTGTTGTCTTCCCTTGCAGAGTCCCATGCTGATACAGGTGGAGGAAGAGGGACTGTCTCTGGTTCCACCCAGAGCAGCGAACTGAGCACACCCAGCTCCCTCTACATGGAGTATGGTGAGTACAGTGAGCCTCAGTGGGGATGTTTGCTCCTGGGCATGCAATGCCCAGCCCATGCCCATGCCTCACCTTCTAGCACCTGCTTGTGGGATGCAGGCATGCAGGAGCTGGCTTGTAGTGAGCTGGTTGGGAACTGGAAGGGCTTGTTAGCTTCAGGAAAGCAGCCTGAAGGTCTGTCTCGCCTTCTGGGTGAATGAGGACTCACCAGTACTGCAGTGCTCAGATGTGGGCTCTGCAGGAGCCTCTGTGGGTCCAGCAGCATCGATACTGAGTAGCTCATTAATAGTTTTTCCTTTTGGCATGCATCCACTCTGCTACCTACAGTATGCTAGGGCATGTCCGTTATTGTTTTGTTATTTGGAATATCCCTTCTCTTCCTTTTTATCCTGAAAAACAAACGTTGGCTATCTGAAGGCTGCTGTGAGGGCCTGCCAGGAGTACTTTTGCGGTTGCTGTCTTAGCAGCTCTGCCCAGGATGTGTGGGCATGGTGATTATTGATGATGTGCTGTGGTGGTGCCCTAGGGCTGCCTGAGGTCAGGGTCTCCTTGTGCTCCAGGGCAGAGCTGGCCCTAGTCATTGCTCCAAAATTACTGCTGCCTCCTGTCCAAGAGCCATAGAAAAGCAGGAGAGCATCTGGTAGTAGCCAGATGAGTCAAGTGATCTCCTGCTCCTTCCTGCTTAGGGTGGGATGTTCAGGAGGGCTAGGTGGTTCCAGGATGCCTGCTGTCATCATAATGGCCCTGTGTTGGTCACTGTTCTCCATTAGAGTGGATGAAGCTGGATCCGGTTCTGTCTGTAGAGTGGGATAGACAGCTGTTGGCCATGTGGACTAGCCAGTGTGTTGACACAGAGTATGGGCTGTTACTCAGTGCTTCAAACAGTGGATTTCCTGGTCCTTCCTTCATAATGTTTCTCTCTTGCTTTTCCAGACTCTAGCCAGTACCTGAGCTCGGGGGAAGGGATGTTCAGAAGACCCTCAGAAGGGCAGTCCCTCATCAGTTACCTCTCTGAGCAGGACTTTGGCAGCTGTGCAGACCTGGAGAAGGTGAGGGAGGCAGCAGCCTGTGTGCTTTGGAGAAATTATTTTACTGCAGATTCAGTGCTACTTTCCTCCTTGGGGAGATAATCCCATACTATTTCCTGCTATAGAGCTGGGCATAGAACTTTCATGTTGAGTTGCTCGTTTGTGGCCGGCCACAAGGATTTGCCCATCTAGCGTTATACACAGCAGCTTTGCTACCTGCTGGGGCTCCTCACAGGCATGTGCTGTCTTCCCAGAGTGGAGATGTTGCGCATCCACTTTGTAAGATTTCCCCTATGTTTTGCAACAATTCTGTAGCCTAAAAAGGCTTTAATTTCTAGGTTCCCATAGGAGAGTGAGGCTTCATAGGGCCAGAAAGGTATAAGGTCTTTCTGCCACCTTCCTTTCTGGATGGAAACGTTAAACCCCATTTTACGAAGGCTTCCCAATTGCCCTGTGCTACAGCCTCAAATACTTTGCTTTTGCCTTGCAGGAGAATGCTCACTTTAGCATCTCAGAATCACTGATTGCTGCTATCGAGCTGATGAAATGCAACATGATGAGCCGGCAGCTGGAGGAGGAAGAGGAAGACAGTGACAAGGAGATCCAGGAGCTCAAACAAAAGATTCGCATTAGGCGCCAGCAGATCCGCACCAAGCACCTGTTCTCTACCTGCCAGGAGATGGGCTCAGACAGTGGGTGATGTTTTTTGGGCTCGTCAGCTCGTCTGGGTTTTGTCTGTTGCTTGTTTTTGCAGCATCCTGCTTTCATGCCTGTTCATGGGAAACAATCATATTTCTAACAGGGTGCTGCAGAGATTTGTGAAACCCTTCTCCTATTACAGACTGCAGTGGGGCTGATACCATATATGTGTAACACTTGTGCCCTGGTGGCACTGAGTTAAGGAATGTGGTTTCATTTTGAGGCCATAGAACCTGTTTTCCATCCTTGTCATCCACCCCCCCTGCCCTGACCATGGCTGGCTATCACTTTGCCCCCTTGCCATCCGTGTCCTGTTCAGCTGCATGCACTGATGGCCTGGCTGTGTTGCCTTCCCTTTGCTTCCCAGGCCTTGTGGCGACTGACAGCGAATCCCAGTTCAGCTCCCATGGCTCCATGCGCCTGTCTGATTCGGGCTCTGCGGAGGATGTGGAGGAGTACGAGATCCGAGGTAAGAGGCAATGGCTGTGTTAGCTTCTTGCATAGAGCCAGACTTCTCCTGGGCCTGGTTGCATTGAGGTCAGTCACGCTGAAGGAGAGCGTGTCCCTTTGGCCTTCAGGATGGCTTTTCCCAAACAAATGGCTGAATGCTGAGCTTGAGCAGAGCAACCAGTTTCTCTCATGCAGTAGCATGACTTTTCTTCAAAATCCTCTGTAATCCTTTAGCATTCAGAACTGGCACGTGGTTTCCATTTCACTTGCTGGGTCCACAGAGCAGCTGTTAACAGCCAGAGAGAGATGGGAGTGCTGCCACGCTGCTTTCCTCCTCCCCAGGCAGTAGGAGCTGACTTCTTGTTGGGTGGGAGCAGTGGGTGCTGGTCACATCCTGACCTGTACTGCTCATGGTCTCTGCTCCTGGCTGCTGGTGCAGCTGAGTCTGTTGCATGCAGGAGACCTGTCTAGGTCCCTGGTCATCCCCTTCCTTTGAAGCCTCATTTGTCCTCTGGGGTGGATGGCTAATTTCTCAGCAGTACCTCTGTCATGCTTTAGACTTTAGAGGTGAGATGAGAGAAGATGGAGCAATCCAGTCTCAGTCTATAAAATTCTCAGTCTTCTTGTCTCTGACTTGACAGCAAAGGCCCCATTTCAGTTCCTGAGGGCTAGATTTTGGGCTCGGTTTTGAAGTCCCTGGAGGGGTGTGTGAATTCAGTTCTGGGCTTCTCCCATGCGAGTGTTGCTTTTGTGTTATGCCCTTTCCCTTTGGCCTGGCCAAAGCACTGAAGTGAACTGTTTTGTCATCACCGTGTTATACAGATGGTAACGATGGATCTAACCTGATTCAAATGTCCAAGGACGGCCTCTCAGTGTCAATGGCTTCCTTGTTCTCAGGTAGTACCCTGCAGTGCTCCCTTGGCACATGTGTGTGTGTGTGCAAGGTGTGTGTGTGTGTGTGCCTCGCACGTGCACACTTCTTGGTGTGTCCCCTCAGGGTGTTGCGGGGAGTGCAGAGGCCTTGATCTCTGTACAGGCTCATCAGGTGTTGAGTTCATCAGCAGATCAGCTTCAGGCCAGGCAACAAATGACTGAAATTTACTGTCAGGCTCTGGCCTAAGCCACTGGTACGGATAATTCAGCTGTCCTTCCTCATGACTCACGCTCTCTGATTTGGGAGCGGTGGCTTAGTGTCATCCAAGTGTCAGCAAGAAGAACTGTGGGAGAATGATGCTTTGTTGGAACAAAGAGGAAGCAGAGGATCTCTGCCTGGGCACCGTCCCCCAGGGCATTTTTCCATACAGTGTTTTGAATACACAAAACACGTCTTCTGCTTGGAAGACCTGTCTAGCCTGGGGTAGGACTCGGGAAGGCAAAAGCACAGCTCTGTAGTTCTGTAGCTGCTGGGCTTGGTGACAGCACTCCTCTGCCGCAGGACCAGGTCTCCATCCCAGACATCCTGCCCTCCAACATGATGGCTCTGAATGGAGCTGCCCTGCTGAAAGCAATTGCTTCTCTGATCACATGCAAGACAAGGAGGAAGCCACGAAGAAAGGAGCCTTGCTCTCTAAAAGACCCTACTGCCAGCTTTTGGCCACAAGGCAGAGCTAGCACAGGACTGAAGTGCTCTGAAGCTGTTGGTACCCTGGGGATTGTTATCCTGCTTGATTCCACAGAGCTGGCATGCCAGGACTCTGATTCAAACCATGGCCAGTCCTTCCCTTCCTGCCCAGACTTGACTTGTGGAAGAATCCTTCTACAAAGAGGTTCTTGAGGAAGAAGTAGTGAGAACAGCTGGGCCGGAGGTGTTTTCTACCCATTGGAGGCCCTGGACACTGCGATCATGTGCAGCCTGGTCTTGCTTAGCTGCTGATCCTGCGATTAGGCATTTGACATCAGCATGCTGCTCTTGCTAGAGATGCTGGTGCTCAGAGCTTCCCGCTGATTCTGCTGTATCCTGTGGATTCAAGGCAAAGTTGGCTCATCTGAGCCTGAAGCTGGCAGCTTGGGGCTGAGCGACTTCCCTGACTTTGTGTGCTGTTCACCAGTGCCTTGAGGACTGTCCCACATGGCGAAAGCATTGGCAGCAGGGGCTTTTTGGGCAGCTAACTGGAGACTTCTGGGGAGTGTCTGCAGTTAAGACTGGGAAGGGAGTGATGGCAGGATCCCAGCACCTGGGGGAGCTTAGGGGCCAGGTCTGGCTCCCTCTGCCCTCCCTGAGATGATAGCAGTGCTCTCCCCTCATAGTGCTTGGCCTGTCCTATGCTGTGTGTGCTCCACTGTTTGCTTGAGTTTGTCGTACTCTAAGATCACGCAAAGCCTTCCTGCACAGAACCAAAGGCCACAGAGCATGGTAGATATGTCTGCAGTGTGGTATGTGATTAGGAGGCTCTGTTTGTCTGAGTTCCCTCTTTTCTGCAACGAGAAGTCTGTTTGCATGATGTAGATGTGTGGATTCCTTAGCATTAGGATGCTTTCATGTGCCAGTTACTAGCAATGGATGTCAAACACAGTGTTAAGTGTCCATGTTGACCTCTGCTAACATGAGTTTGTAAATTTAGTGAAGGACTGTCAAGGCTCAACCTGGGCTCTTTGCATACACTTCCGTTTCGGAAGCCAGGAGCAGCTGAAGACAGAGTCATTTGCTCCAGGAGTGCACTCTGCCCTCCTCCTTTGGAAATTCTTGCTCCCTGTTCTGCTGGAGCAGCCCTGTTCTTCCTAGCAAAACTGATGGCTCAGGGTGTTAGCTTTCTGCTCAGGGTGTTAGCTTTCTGCTGCAGAGCAAGCATGAGCTGGTGCCTGGACAGGCTCTGCGTGGGTCTGTGTCACTGACCTGCCCGGGGTGGCAGAGCAGAGTGACTCCAGAGCTATGCCTCCCTGAGCCACGCATGGGGGGAGGTACCTCTGGGGTATTGCTGTGATGCCCACATCCTGACACTGAGGAGGGATGTGGGGCAGTCCGGAGCTGTTATGGAGGTCATGGAGGGATGGAAGGAGCTGGACCCTTATCTTAGACTTCTGCCTCCTAGAGAGAGCCTAATAGCTCTGTGCCTCTCCATAGGACTGACCCCTGCAGCTGCATGGATGCTGACTTGTCTCTTGAGTGTGAGAGACAGTGCCAGTGCCTGTGGTGCAGCAGCTGACAAGCTCTGGCACAGCCACTTACCTCAGGGGTTGTGGTTCAATAGGGAAGAGGGTTCTGCATCCCATTGCTAATGCCCTGCAGCATCTGTACTGCATAGAGAGCTACTAAACCTTCCAGCTAACCTCGCTGTTGTGCCCTCCTAGCTCCAGTTGTGTGCACTGTTACAGCCATATAACCACTACGACTTGGTATGGGACCTGCACCACTTGTCACCCCAAATCCCTGGCTGTGTTTTTGCAGCATCCCACCATGCCTTGCCTTGTAACTCCCAACAGGTGATTAATTTGACTGCCCCTCCCCTCTCCTTGCTGCTCTGTATCACTGGTAGAAGTTGATGCTATAGTTTATGTGCTTTTAAACAGCTTGATGAGTTTTAAAGTGAAGCTTTGGTTTGGAGTGAGTGTATCCTCCAGCCCTGCCCAGTCTGCTCCATCATGTTTGTTTGTGATTCAGATGCAGACATCAAGAGGAACCCAGACTCCAGCAGGAAGTCCTTTCTCTCCTCAGAGTCCATGTACGTATTCAACTTGCACTGAGACATCTTGGTACCCAGTTCCCTTTCCTGCCCAGCTCCACTTCCAAGTGCATCAGCTGCTGGTTTGCAGTGGATCACACATCCCTCTCTCCATCCCTACATTTACTTACCAGTGAGGCATAGCTGGATCCTGCTCTTGAATTTGGGAAGCAGCGCTGGGGATGACGAAGGTCGTTCACGTGCTTTGTGGGCATGAGATATGATGTGGGTGTGTCTGGGGAGATCCTCACCACTCCTAGTAGGAGGAGGCTGGGAAGAGAAGCTGGCATGACCTGGAGCACCTGGCTTGCTGCTGGCTCTGAGCTTCCCTGGCCTTCCTCTCTTGTCTGGGACAGATGTAAAGCTGTGTCCCTGCTTGAGCTGGGAGTAGCATGAGAGAACGTGGGTATGTGAAGCAGCACGGCTTTGAGACTCCTGATACTAACTGCTTCCTTTGTTGTCTAGATCCCACTCATTCGGCAATTCAAACTCGGCAGAAGCTGTGGCCATGGGCTTGCTGAAGCAGTTTGAGGGCATGCAGCTGCCGGCTGCCTCCGAATTGGAATGGCTGGTTCCTGAACACGACGCCCCACAGAAGGTAGGGGTGCAAGTATGTTCATGTACAGGAGGGTGACAGAGTGATCAGCATGGCTCTACCAAGGCACGTGGGCACTGCCTGGAGGTGCCAGCACAGGAGGAAGGCAGTACTGAAGCACAGTGATTGGAAAAGCATACAGTGCAGAGCTCCCACTGCTCTATGGAAATCCCAACTCACTGATTATTTGATCGCTTTTCCTAGATTCCCTGGCTTCATGCCCACTGCTCAGGGCCTTTGCTAGTTCTGATGAAGCTGGAGGAGGGAAGGATAGGTTTCATCCAGGCCCTGCCGCTTGCTGTGTAGTGCCTTGGCTACAGCCAAGAGGGCTGTTAGGACAGAGGCAACGATTTGGGAACAGCAGCGGCTCCCAAGCTGGAGCTGTGCTTGGGCACAACTGGGGGAAAAGCCCCTAGAGCTGGGGCAGAAGCTCGGCCTGCATGGCTGCTCACCTGCTGCTCTTGCTGGGCACCTTGATTGCTTGTTTGCTGTTGGTTTTCAGGGCCTGAGATGGTCTCTAAAAAAGTTGTTTAGGCATCCTGGCTGGTATAAGAAAAGGCAGCTTTCCAAAAAACTCCTGCTGGTACATTGGGAGTGGACAGCATGCCTGGAGGGAGCATGCATGGGCCACAGTGTGCACGAACTGCTCATCTGTCAATATGCCAAATGGTTCCTCTTCTGAGGCACCAGTGTTGGAAGTGAGCTGTCATAGTGCTGTGGGGTCTGGTAGGGTCTCATGGAGGAACCAGAAAGAAGAATGGAAGAACTGCTCAAAGAACAAGAAGGCATCTCCAGCGGTGCTGAGAGCTCCCTGGGAGGCACTCAACCCAGCTGTGTGGCTTCTTCCCTGCCACTTGCAGCATGTTCTCATAAGGTGTTTTGCTACCACATCCCCCCGAGCAGCAGTGCTTTGGCCTTTTCCTACTAACATCCTGCAGAGAATAGCATTGGCATTGTGGTGGGTTTATCTGTCTTATGCTCAGACCTCCTCCATGTGGTTTCTTCACAGAGGTTGTTGTTTGGTCTCCTCGAAGTGCAGGTTGCTCTTTGATATGTGGTTGTCCTGGGGATCTGAGTGATGTATGATCAGACTCCTTGAAGGCATCACATTCAGTACCAGGATCTTCATCCTGCCAGGCTCTTCTGCTTGCCCATACCTTGAAGGGCTGAAGCATCACACACCCCAGTGAGCTGGGAGATGGGCTGTGCTTGGGAAGCACGAGGAGACTTGCCCAGTTCCCTGGGCTGCCTGGAAATAGTGAAAGTTCCTGAAGAGTCCATGTGTAAACTGAGTGCAGCAGAGCTGGGCTCTGCTCCTCATGCCTCATACAGCAGAGTGTTCAGACCCCTGGGGAAGTTCCTTCTCCAGCCCCTCTGTTCAGCTGCAGCAGCCTAGTATTGGGGCAGGGCTGGGCAGTAGGTGCCAGGCACCAGCCATGTGCATTGCCTGTGTAATTCTAGGCAGGGGTCTGACCCTTTTACCTGCCTCTCCCAGCTCCTGCCCATTCCTGACTCTCTGCCTGTCTCTCCTGATGACGGAGAACATGCCGACATCTACAAGCTGAGGATTCGGGTGCGTGGAAACCTGGAGTGGGCCCCCCCACGACCGCAGATCATCTTCAACGTTCACCCAGCCCCAACGTAAGGATCCACATGGCAGAGGGCTCTCTGGGTACCTGCCCTTCCCCTTGTTTTTCCATGGTTGATTTGTCCTTTCCTGCTCGGCTGGCAGGACTTCTCTGCTGTCAGCTTGCTAAATCCACATTGGCCATCTCCAGCTGGTACCTGTGCTTGCTGTCTGTGTGCACCAGAGCTTTCCCCCTCCAGTTAGCTGTCGACCACTCTTACATGGCAAAGCATGTGGATGTGCGTGTCCAGAGTTGTGTCAGCACCCATCTTCTGGTGCTGGGTGCCATCAGGCCTGGATTCACCTGTGTCATCTTTTGTCTCTGGACAGGAGGAAGGTGGCTGTGGCCAAGCAGAATTACCGGTGTGCAGGCTGCGGCATCAGGACCGATCCTGGTGAGTGCTGAGCAGTAGCTGGAAAGCAGGGAATAACCTGGGAGAGTGGGAAGATGCAGAGTGGGTGGATCGTGGCAGAGCTCAGCGTGAGGTCATCGGGAAAATGGTACACTCTTTCCTGGTGTCATTTCTAAGGCCTTTGCCAGCTCTGCTCTCATGTCAGCATGTTGGGGACTGTAAAGGAACGGTCTTTGCACACTTACCTTTCTAATCTCTGATAGCCTGGTGGGTCTGCAGTGTCCGTATCCATAAATTTGAGTCAATGTTTTTGTGCCTCTCTCTAACTGCATGGGATTGATAGGCAGGTTGTGGTCCTCAAAGACTTTAGCAGCCTGCAGTGTGCTTGCAGACTCCAGTGTTAAGCAGTCTGGAGCTGGAGGGGGTGCTGGCAAGGCAGAATGCCTTCCTTGTTGGAAATGCTGATACGTGGTTGGGCAGAGCCTGCACCTCACCTGATTCCCCCCTTCCCCTGGGCTTGGCCAGATTATATCAAGCGACTGCGGTACTGTGAGTACCTGGGTAAGTATTTCTGCCAGTGCTGCCACGAGAACGCCCAGACAGTCATCCCCAGCCGCATCCTGCGCAAGTGGGACTTCAGCAAGTACTACGTGAGCAACTTCTCCAAAGACCTGCTGAGCAAGATCTGGAGCGACCCGCTCTTCAATGTGCAGGATATCAATCCTGCCCTGTACCGGAAGGTGAAGTCTCTCAACCAAGTGTGGGTAAGCCCCTTCCCTTGCCTTCCTGAGTGGGGTTTATGGGGGGAGGGTGGCTGCCAGTTGTAAATCATGTGCTGGAGAAGCTGGGGAGAAGCCGATTTTTCAGTTTCTGAAGCTTAAAACCTCAGCACTGCGGGTTTCCGTTCATATCTTGTTTCCTGTACAGCAGCACAGAATGGGAAGGTATTTCTGCTTGGTGTCCGGCTGGGCCTTGATTTATTTCCTGGAGCGTGTGATGACTGGTTGTGCTCGCTGTATCCCGTGTGCTGTAAACACTCCTGTACCAGGGGAGCAGCAGTCGTTTCACCAGGGCAGGAAACGGGGCAGACGTGTTTGGCTAATGACTGTGATCTGTTTACTGATCCCTTGTGTCTCTCCTTCCTCCCCAGCTGCTGCGAATCCAGCTCTTCCACATGAAGAACATGTTTAAGACCTGCCGGCTAGCTAAAGAGTGAGTCCTGGGGCGCAACGTTAAGCTGTCCTATATCTGACCCAGTAGAGTTCCTCTGCTCTGAGCTCTGGTTTTGCTGTCCTTGCAGCCTCCTGGACTCCTTCGATGCGGTGCCTGGCCATTTGACGGAGGATTTGCATCTCTACTCTCTAAGTGACCTCAGTGCCACCAAGAGGGGGGACCTGGTGCCTCGCCTGACAGAGCTCCTGAAGGCAGGCAGCCTGCACGTTGAGAAGTGCATGGTAAGGCCTCCATAGCCACCTACTGCACAGCTCTGAAGCACCCTTTGGGTAGGCTTTCTGTGTAAATAGCCAGTGGGAAGGCATTTGACATGCAGAGCAATCACAGAATTAACTGATTACATGCTTGCTGCTCTCACCTGTTTCACAGAGCTGCTACCCAGCACATGTGGGGTACTTCTTACCCCATTTTGACTTTCTCCTTAACATGTTGATTCTGCCTTGCTGTGCTTCATACTGTCCCACGTAGGAAGAGCAGAACACCGTGTCCTACCGTCCAGTTCCAGGGAGATGAAGAACATCCAAGCTTACTTTTTCCTGATCTTTTCTCCTAGCTGTGCCAAGCCAAAGGCTTCATCTGCGAGTTCTGCCAGAATGAAGGCGACATCATCTTCCCCTTTGAGCTCAACAAGTGCAAGACATGTGAAGGTGAGATACAGGGGAGAAGCAGGAAGGGGGCGGACCCGTGGGTCTGCAAGGTCTGCTTCTTCATTTTTGAGTGGCTTTGTGCCAGCAAGAGGCACGGAGCCAAAGACACAGCGGCCAGACCAGGGTGCTTCTATGAATGGCCTATGTCTGCACCACATGATAACAGCAACAGATCAGCTGCTGTTTACAACAGTGTTTACAACAATATTACAATGGTATCTGCTTCTCCAGGGCAACAGCTCTGCCCTGCAGTGAAGCGTGTGCTGCAGGATCAGAGTTAGGACTGCAGCACTTTCAAGTCAGGTACCTTACAGCGTGACTTCTTGCTGCTTTCAGAGCAGTGCCAAACCCGTTTCTGGTGTTTGTCCTCCTGGACAAGTCCGGAGCATCCCTCTACAAGCGTGGGGAGTCAGGCAGCCTGTGCCAGCCCTCAGCTGCTCTCTGTTTCTCCCCACAGAGTGCAAAGCCTGCTACCACAAGTCCTGCTTCAAGTCCACACGCTGTCCTCGCTGCGAGCGACTCCAAGCCCGGAGAGAGCTGCTGGCCATGCAGAGCATGGAGTCCTACATCTCAGACTATGAAGATGATGAGTTGGAGCAGCAGGAGACAGCGACAGCCACCTAAGCATGGTGCAGCAGAGGAGCGGGCACTGGGTTTATTTACACCTTCATCACCAGAGACTGAACCAAGCGTACTCATGGTGAGGAGGACCGGCAGGACACTCATCATACCTGGAGCACTGTGTCAAAGGGATTTGCTTTCCTCTGTACAGCAGTGTTGGGGAAGGAGCATCTTCTGTCATCTGGTCTGTTCCAGGTAATGGACACCCCTGATGCCTTGATGTGGGGAAGGGTGGCCAGTCTCATCTGTCTTGCAGGCAGAAAGTGAGCCTTTACCAGGCAAACGCTCGTGAGCCTGTCTGCAGCCTTCTTGTCCATCTCCATCGCCTTCTTCCTGGAGGAGTCTCCAGTGGGGTCGGCACTTCCTGCTCATCAGCTGGACACTGGAAGCTCTGGCCGTCTGCTCCTGGGAGAGGGAAATCAGCTTTCCAAGTCCTCCTATCCCCTCTCTTGCTGCTAGTTTGTGTGTACATGGGAGGAGGGTTGATGGAACATTTAGCAGTTCCCTTTTTTAACATCTGGATTGGAAGCATTGCCAGTAAACCATCGCTCTCCCTCCAGAATTGGAACAGAGGAAGTAGCAACGATGTAAACGCTGTATGTCTGCCCTGCCTCCCCACACCATCCATGCTGAGCTGCTCCATCTCCCTCCACCCCAAAGGCATTGCAATGGGAACAGCTGGGATGCATGGCTGTGCGAGGGGACTGCTGCTGGGCATGGAGCTGGCAGCAGCTCTGCGTGACAGGACACAGTTAGCAAGGCTTCAAACCTCACATCTCCTTCATGCTGCTGCTCTGTCTTCCCTGGGGGCTGCCTCTTCCTGTAAGGGGGACATGGGACCTCCCCATGGCAGCAGCACCAGGGCCTGCCTTGCACGCAGCTGTCTTGTACCTGCACCAGTCGGGATGTGTAAAGCCTCTTAGCTCAGTCCTCTGGTCACCTCCCCCTAACCTTTGTCCTGGTTTGTTCTTTTACATTAGGCTTTTGTTTTTTTAATTTGCTGGATTTGGTTTTATTTTTTTAATGAGGTTGTTTG
This sequence comes from Aquila spilogaster, assembly GCA_024606505.1. Lineage (NCBI taxonomy): Eukaryota > Metazoa > Chordata > Aves > Accipitriformes > Accipitridae > Aquila > Aquila spilogaster. Next base: position 24,598 of record JANHGO010002720.1, read on the forward strand.
TCTTTTTAACTGTTTGTTCCCCACCCTGAGGACATGCTCCTTTTAGGGAGCATGCAATCTGTCTGGGATTTACTGGTAGAAAACCTCCAGAGCTTTCCTGCTCCTGGAGTATCACCCCCTGGCAGAGGCTGGCAAGTGCCAGGAGTTCCCTCTCCCATCAGCTCTGCTGCCCTTGGGAGAGGGGTCACCGAGTCCCTCTAGGGAACAGGGCAGGCTGCTCCCAGAGAGAGTGCACCTGAGAGAGGCCTGGCCCTGGAGGTGCTGCAGGGTGGCTCTGCAGCCAGGGAAGCTTTATCCCATGGCATGTGTCCAGCACCAAGTTATCATGGGAGAGACATGTGTGTGCACCCAGCATTAGGGTGGATGGTAGGAAGGACGATGGGGCCTGTGTATGTGCAAGAAGGGTGGTGAAGGGCAGGGGGCAATATGCTGCAAGAAGGCTTTCAAGGTGTGCCCTGGTATGGGGTGATGGCAGGGTTGGAAGGTCAAGGCTGGGACTGGGAGAAGCGGCCGCAGTGCAGCTCCAGGCCTTGCTGATGGGGACAGCATCTCCTCCCTATGCTGCAGCGTCCTGCCACAACCAGCTCTAGGGGTCCCAGCCTGGAGTGGCTCCATTCCCCACCTGTTCCCCTGCGTTTTTGCCTCCTCCCATCTATCCTCACTTTCCCCAGGAGAGCAGCTGCTCTCCTACCTGCTCCGCAGCTGGAAGCTACCACAGCTTGGTCTACCTTGCCAGCAGAGAGCATTGCCACTGTTCTTGCCTCTGGTCTGCACGCTGCCATCCGGCTCAGCGGGACGAGCTGGCCTCCCTCCTCCTGGGATCTGGCTCAGAGCAGCACAATTTCGTCACGCCGTTTTGTTTGAAGCACTTTAATGTCATGGGGCACTGGCTGAGAGGTTGCCCGCATCCCGTTCTAGAAGCACTGAGTATATTTAGAGAAAAGCAAATGGATTTTGGTTTATTTGTGTTTTCCTCCCTCCATCTGAAAGCAATGGGGACTTGAAAACTGGCAGGGGGCTCTGGAGCAAGGTGATGTACAGCACTAACATCCCGACAGCGCAGCAGTGGCAGCTCTCCGTGATGCTGGAGCTTGCCTAGGCTCCAGCTGTTTGTAAGGGAGAACCACAAGCTGTCCCAGCATTTCACTGGAGCCCTCTCCATGGGACTGCTGCACAGCATAGCAATGAAAATGCCGTCCCTAATAAACTAAGTTAATGTGAGCTAGGGTTGTGTCCTGAGCTTTTTTTTTTTGCTTCTGGTAGGGAGCTGGGCTTCATTGTGTGAGCAGGGACAAGGCGGCTGCATCCCTCACCATGCAGCTGGCCTTGTGCATTGCACTGCCAACACAGGAGCTACAAACCGTAAGCTTTACAACAGAACCGAGGCTTGCTGCTGTTGCAGCCAGCCCTACACCACCACCCACAGCGAACCTGCGTCAGTGCAAGCCAGCACCATGAAAAAGGTACATCCACCTGTGCAGGGAACAGCACGAACCAGCTCGAGGTCCCTCACCCCTCCACATCCCGGTCACTTGCAGTGGGCGTAGCGGCGCTCAAACTGATCCACGTCAAACTTGCGCTTGCAGCCAGCGTAGTTCATGTAGCGGATCTTCCCGAAGACGTTCCGCTCTTTCCAGCCCTGGTCGTGGATGCCACAGATGGACCAGAGGCAGCCTGCCAGACATGAGGATGAAGCATCAGCTCTGTCCCATGCCCACGGGCATCTCAGGGCCAGAGAGCAGCTGGGACATGGATTCTTTGCAGAGAGCCCTCTCTCCTTCATCATAGAATCGTTTGAGTTGGAAGGGACCCTTAAGGGCCATCTGATCCAACTTCCTGCAATGAACAGGGACACCTACAGCTCCATCAGGTGCTCAGGGTCCCATCCAGCTTGACCTTGGATGTCTGCAGGGAAGGGGCAACCCACCACCTCTCTGGGCAACATGTCCCAGTACTTCCCTATCCTTATCCTAAAAAGGTTTTTCCTTATATCCAGTCGCTCATCCCCATGCTGCACCCACCCGTGCCCCCTCCCCAGCTTGCCTACGTAGCCGTTGGGGTCCATCCCATCCAGCTCATAGCGGTCATTGAGGTAGATGGCAAACTGTAGGGCTTCCTCAGGGCTGCGGGTCCACTCCAGGATCTTCTTGGCCCAGTACATCCGCAGGAAGCCATGCATCTTGCCCTCCCGCACCATTTGTAGCTGTGGAGGACACAGCCACAACCACCAGTCCATGCCAGCTTAGCTCCAGCACAGATGCAGGTCTCGGAGGAGAGACTTCAGAACAAGGAGATGGGGGTCACCAACCTGAGCAGCGTTCCAGAGTGGGTCATGCGTGGTGGCCTGCTCCAGTTGGGGCAACTCATAGAGAAAAGGCCGCTTGTCTTTGGCATGGAGCTTCAGTGTGCTTTGTGCCCAGTCATAGGCACCTGTGAGAGAGATAAGGAGCAATGCTGAGCAAACCACTTCCCCTCCAGGACCCATCACTGGGGGTGTTCAAGAAACATGGAGATGTGGCACAGAGGGACGTGGGTTAGTGGGCATGGTGGTGATGGGCTGATGGTTGGACATAACCATCTTAGAGGTCTTTTCCAACCTTAATGGTTCTACGGCCCATCCCCTAGCAGGAACAGGGCATTGGGGTGACCACATTAGAGTATTTGCCCAACTTTAGCCTTGTCCACCAGCCCCATGGATGCTACCTTGCACGCTGTCGTAGTTCTCGTTGTAGTAGCAAAAGTTCTCTGCCAGCTCCCGCCGTACCACGGCCTCCTCTACAAAAGCATCCACTGACTCCTTGTAGGCACGCCGGTGCTTCTGCACCTCCAAGATGGCTCGTTGGGTGGACACGTGGCCTGGGGACACGGGTAGGACATGGGTTGGGCCACCTGGCTGAGCCACCAGCGCTTGGCCCTGAACGGGATGGGATGGCCAGGGGCACTCACCGAAGTGGAACCACGGAGAAAGGTTGCTGAGAGCTGCCTTGTTCGGGTCGTTCCGCTGTGAGCCGAAGGACTTGAGCCGCTCAGCAATGAAGGACTGCAGCATGGCCAGCCCAGCAGCGGTGCCAGGGGTCGCCCATGCCACCTCTGTTACCGTGCGGTCCACCTGCAGGCTGGAGTAGCAGGCATCCCATGCAATGGGCTGTGAGCAAACAAACAGCATGAGAGCTGAGCCCCAGCAGCAGGTGCTACCCAGCCTTAACATACGTCCCCCACGTGCCAGTTCAGGGCTGTCCCCAGCCTGCAAGCCCCCAGCTCCCACCAGCTATCTATTAAACAGCCCTGCATAGCCAAGATCCACTGGGAGAATGGGGTAGGAACCTCCCACCCCCAGCGTCTCTCCATCTCCGCACCACTTGTAGGTGGTGTCTCCCTTCTAGGACCACAAAGCCATGGAGCCACCCAGGACCAGGTGCATCTCTGAAGGTACCTCTGGGGGGTTGGGTGGTGGATACGGGTGCCGAACAACAGGAGGGAACTCTGTGAGGAACTCTGGGAGTTGTCTATGGATCTTGGCCCGGATCGTCCTGGCGCTGTACTCCTGCTTGGGGGAGGTGACCCAGCAGGGCACGATGTTGTGGGCATCCACCTGGGAAGGGAAGCTGGAGATGGTGACGTGAGCAGAAGCCAATGGTCCTAATGGCATAGCGCACACTGTGTTCTCCAACAGACCCAGGATGAGTGTCCTGAGCTTCCACAGGCACTTCCATAGGCACCCACCTGTGCAAAGGGCACATCCTCAGGCAACCGCTCCTTGACCTCCTCCACCCACTGCCGGGGGACACGGAGGGGACAGAAGTCTGTCACCAGCCCCCCCACACTGTGCTCCGCCACGAAGCTGGGCAGCACGTCCTTGGGGCAGCCCAGCAGCAGGTGGAAGGGGATGTCCAGCTCCGCGCACTCCTGCCAGGAGAGGACAGGGCTTAAAGGTTGCTCCCAGCCGGCTCCATCCCACCTGTCCGCTGCAGCAACCGCACCTCGGCCACCTCCTGCAGCCCCCTCAGCATGAAGTCATAGTGGCGGATGGTGGCATCCAGGAACGCGGGCACCAGGCAGAAGCAGACGCGCAGAGGCAGCTCTTGCTTGAGGGCCAGGCGCTGGGCGTAGAGGAAAGCCCAGTTATCTGCAGGGCGAGCACACGGGGAACGCTTAATAGGAGCCCGCCGGAGCGCCCAGCACTGCAGGGCACGGGGCCGACTCCTACCTTGCACCCGCTGATCCCGGAACATCCAATAGAGGATGCACTCGGCGTCCTCCTTCAGCTCGGAGCCCCGGGACACGAGCCGGGCCCGCTGCTTGTTGTAGCGGAAATCCCGCACCGACGGGGCCGCCCTGCGCCGGGCTTCCCGCACCGCGGCCTCCAGCGTGCCCACGGCCCCGGCCTCCTCCTCCTCCCTCCCCCCATCCCGCTCCTTTCTCCCCTTCCCAGCGCCCCGCGGCATCCTCAGCCCCACGCAGAGTCCCCGAACCCCGGCCCGAACCCACGTGGCGGCGGCGGATCGGGCGTTACACAACGCGGGGCGGGACCGGGGGGG
>JANHGO010002721.1:0-29131 GCA_024606505.1 Aquila spilogaster
CCGATCTATTGTAGTCCATGATAAAATATTAAGCAGATAAATTAATATGCTGTTAAAACAGGATGGTATTTCAGGAAACCAACTTCTTACTCTTGGCAGGGTTTGCACAATTAACTTAAAAACTGACCTGGCTTACAGTTCCAGATGTACTTAAAAATAAAGGGTTCCTGGATGTTTTCTCATGTGGGAGAATGCATGAGAAAAGGTTGTGAAGATTTCCTAATGAAATTAGATTTAATTTCCTGTAGGTGGCATATGTTTAAGTTTGTTTTGTAGCATTTTCAGCCAGCGCATTACTGTAACCTTTCTCTGAGGAAGCTTCAATGGAAAATGCTTTTTGTAATCTCAGGAGATAACCGTAAGAGCATGCTAGCCCTGTGTGTTGATCGTGGAATCACAGAATTGTAGGAGTTAGAAGGGACATAGAGAGATCATTGAGTCTAGTGCCCCAGCTAAAGCAGGTTCCCTACAGCAGGTTGCACAGATTGGCATCCAGGCAGATCTTGAATATCTCCAGAGAAGGAGACTCCACAACCTCTCTGTGCGGCCTGTGCTTTTTTTATTAAACATCCCAGTTCAGCAAAACATATGAGCACCCTTTGGAACTGTACCATTAGCTTTGCTTAGTTTAGACTCAGAGGGCATTAGGAACTTGCCCCATCAAGTCTAGCCTGAGGATATTGACTGGAGTCCACAGTAAGGGAAATGAAATAAGAAATTCAAGAAAAATAGGAAAGGAATCTTCAGAGTTACAGACAGACAGGCTGATGGCCATCGAAGGTGACTGCACTTCTGTATTGAGTCTTCCAAGAAGATCTAAGTTTCCATTGTTTCTGGGGTTCTGTAGTTTGCTAAAAAATCCTTTTGGCTTGGAACTTAGTGTTTATTCATTCTCGGGGCCTCGTTCTCATATAGTAGAGCAGTGTTAGTTTATTGCATTCATCAGTGTTACTACTGTTTCACGCTGGTTTAATTGGGAGAGATTTTCTATAGCAACATTTGGCAGAAATTGTTGAAACAATATGAGGAGAATAGAAAGCAACATGTTGTATAATTTTTTTGAAGTATTTTTGATTACCTATAACACAATTTTAGCTTCAAATCATAAATATTTTCACAAACATGAATTTAAATTGCTTTCACCATCTTTGTGAATTTAACCCATTACATGCTGATACATTGTCCTTAAAGCATAACTGTAACGTTCTGGGGTCACACTGGTGCCTTGCCCCCACCTCATCTCCACCCTTTGGCAGTTGTTATGTTTCGAGGAGGGCCCTCGCACTCAGCCTGGACATGCCCTATTGGATGAGTTGTGGTTCCTGCTGTGCTTTATGGAGACTACAAGGGATGTTCAAAACTGCAGTCAAGCACGCAAGGTGCTGATTAGAACAGTGGTAGCACAGGTATTTATTTGTTTTTGATGTGGATAGTAATGTTGTTTTATGGATAATAACGTATTAAAAAGTTTTTAAGTACTTTGATAACTGGTACTTGCTTTTTACTGTGTCTTTACAAGCTAAAGGGTTCAAAAGCACCTTGCAATACTTAGATATGTCAGTCTAGATGTGTAAAGTTTTAGACTCTACTATTTATGTGTTCTCTGAAAATCCGTCCCTGTAGATATGTTTAAAAATAACTTCAAAGCATAGCTTGGTTTTATAAAACCCTGGTCACCGTATCCAGCTGGATGATGTCAGAGGTGAAATGCGACATTTCATCAGAAGGTTCAGTTTTTGGGTTGTTTTTTTTTTCCATCTCTTAGGGCAGTCACAGGTTTTCTCAGGAAAGCTTTTCCCTTTCTGAGAACTGATTTTTGGGGAGGATGATAATTAAAAAATCTAATTTTTCATATTAAAGATTGAAAATCCAATTTCATTTTGATGAAATATGGGGTTACTCGACATGGGGAGACCTTGAATCCATATCATTAGCTAGGCGAACGTCTTGCATTGTGTTGCCTCACTCTGGGACACCTGCCTGGCTCAGGTTTTACTTCTGCAATTTGGAGCAGCACCAGCAGCATACTTAGAATGGTGCTGTGCTCTTATCACTGCCACTTGCTGTGACCTTTTTGGAGTATTCCAAGAGCAGCAACGTGTTCTGGTAATGTTCATGTCTGTCTGTAGTGGACTAGAGGTGAAAAAAGCTGTTTCTGATGCACGTCAGGAAAGTCTGTGGATGTCTTCTTCTTCACCAGCTGACCCGAGCTCTCTTCAGGGCTCAGCTGTTCCGACTCCATTCGTGCACAGAACTAAGTCCAGTTGTGCTGCACACCTTTTGCTGAACCAGCCCTTCATTTAGGGCTCTTGGGGTGTGTTGAAGTCAGAAGATAGTATGTCTTACTATGATTTTCTGGGATAATTCTTTTTCTCTTCTACGTTAAATAAGTTTGTGAATTCTGTAACCTCGTGGTAGTTTGCCTGCATTTTACATCTCTCATGGAAATGGTCTGAAGTGGAATCATAACTGGATGTTATCTAGTAAATAAGAACTTGCTTTTTTTTCCCCAGATGACTTACATAATGTGCATTAAATTTCTCTCAGTGTTGCATAAGTTAGAAATTATTTTAATTCGTTTTGGCTTCGTTTGATGCTACTTTGGATAAAACTCTCTGTTCAGAAGGAGCAAAACAAACCTTCTGTCAGAAGCTGTTACTGCACATTTTTGCCAGCCACCAAAACTATTATGTCCCAGGGCAGCAAAGGCATTCCTGCCAGCACTGTGCAGCATGGTGCGCATAGGTGCTTGGATGTTTACTCCCCGCTGCTTCTTCTAATGTTAAGGCTGATTAAAAAGATTAGAGTAGCACAGTTGTGTTGTTTGTATGTCAGCCATGCAGTGTATGTGATATGTACCATTAAATCTTGTGTGTAATTATTTTAATAGTACTATTTTCTTTTAATAATTAACAAAAATTAACAAAATAACTAAGAATGGAATAGTCCCCTGTTTTTCTGACTCATTCCAAGAAATCACCGGACACATTCTTGACTTGGTTATAACTGTTACAGATCTTTTAATGGCAAAGCATTAAATCAACATTTTCAGACAGTTCTTCATCTAGAATTACTGCAGCACCAGTGATGATATTCAGTATCCTCCATGTAAGCCATTAGTACACACAAACAAGGTTGGCACTCTTTTTACCCTCAGTCAGAGGTCTCATAAGTGATGTCATAATGCTTCTGAAACAAAGCATATTTCTAAGGGTAGCACAAAGTATTTTTGTTAAAAAAAATAAAAAAAAATAAAAAAAAATTGAAGTATACTTTTTTTGATGTGCTGCTGTTTTTCTCATCTGTTCTTCCTGGTCACAGGATACATTGATATGGAGTTAGCATAAATCAGTGATCTGCTTTTACAGGCAAGGCACAGCTACTTCTGTTCTGTTATGTTTTTCACCTGAACATGATGGGAAACCTTCTGGATGCTGAGACTCGGTATAAAGCTGTCTCTTTTCTTCCTTCTTCCCATTAAAGGAGTGTTGCGGGTTATCACTCTCTGCCTATCCAGAATCATTATTTTTCTGTTTCTCAACCACAGGCTTGAGAAGTTTTGCTTCTTTATCTCTTAATTAAGTTGAAGTATTAGGTGGAATCTCTCAGTCTTTGAGACACGATAAAGATAACTATTTTGGAATTATTTTTCTTTCAGATGCTGTTTTCTAAATCTTAAAAATTTAGCAGTAATTACGAGGAACTTCATTTCCATAAGGATTGACTACCAAAATATTCATGCATGGGGAATTCTTCTTTTGTCTGTGCACAACACTGCTTGTTAGAGCCAGAGAGAAAGCATTAGTTTTTTTTTGTTGCTGACCGAGCATTACAGGGGAACTGAATGTAGTATTAAATTCTTCCAATTATAGCTGAATACAATGTATTGAATGAATAAATGCACTGAAAGGTAGCTTGCGTGAGGCACCTAACAGTCAGTTGTGGGGTTCTTACTTTTAACTGTTTCCTGGTAGAAATACAGCACTGAACATTTTCTGTAAGCTAGGGAGGGATGACTTTGCCATGACCTGTCCTGTCCCAGCTGCCCAGTGGCACTGGAGATTGAGGATGTTTTTTTTTCTTGCCATAAGTATTGCAAGACATTTTTCAGCCTGGCTTGACTACAGAATTTCTGAGGCCATCTATAATAGGTGGTATAAGCCAAAATTGGTAAAGCATATGTTATATTCCTTGAAAATGTTTGTCTGTATTTCTCATGAGTAGGTGAGAGAAACTAATTGTTACTCTGGAAAGCAGAAATGGAAATAAATTCAAGGCTTTTGTGTGTATTATGGGAGTGCTCAGTTTGCGCTTGAGAGTACTGGTAATATGAGGCACAATGTGTGAATGAAGTGTCATTCATTTAATGTACTGGGCTTATGAGACGCCATTTTCATATAACCAGCGTACAGAACTGTCAGATGTACTATTAAAAATATATGAAAAGATACCCAGGCACTGAAGTAGCTATAATTGTTACAGGTGCCATGTTGGGGCTGCAGCTTCTTTAAGACGTAGTTTCTGAAATAATTTACTTCTAAAGCATTATCTAAGATTTAAAATGAAGGAAGAAGTTCAGGAAGTGACTGTAACATGTCAGGCTTCAGAGAGTGCTATATATCTTCATGGTTTATTCATCTGAACTGCAGGTAACTGCATCTGGAGGGTCATTAGTAGCTGTATGACCATAAACTCTAAAGTGTTATAATTCTTACATGAAGAAAAAATAACTTGCGTATTTTCCAGCTGAATCAGGAATGTGTTTCAGGAATCCTGTGTGCACAAACCTTTCAATATATTATATTGATCTTGATACATTTTATCTCGGCTTTGGTCTTGATCATGCCATGATTGCCTTTTATTGCACTTTACAGCCTGCCCACAGCCATGACTTTAAGACAGTGGTTATTGTTTGTACTGTGCTGTAGATATGCTTAGAGCTTTACAGAAAGAGACAGGTTCAAAATTGCTTACAGCTTAAAGTAAACTACATATAGCATGTTGGCAAAAAGCAAAATAAAGTTAACAGTGAGAGATTTTATTTGTAGACTAGAGCCATAAAGGACTGTTATGTTAATCTGTCCTGACGTTCTGCACAAAGTGCATCAATGCTTTGTTTGTATTCTCCCCTTGTTGTGGCTATATTGAGGTCAGGAAGAATGACAAAAAAGAGTGAGTGAGTAGAGTTGTTAGAAGTTGATCAAAGTACTTTAGTTATAGCGGCAATGTAAACTAGGAGGGCAATAACTGCAAGTTAGTACATGTTTGTGATTATTGTGAGGTATGCATGATATTGCAGCTGTTGTGGAAGGAGCAATATGTGTGTGTCCCAGAGGTCTCAGTTGTTAACGTCATGCGAATTGTTGAACACTGCTATAGATGGAATATCGATACCTATCTTGCTCTGTTTTGGGCAGCTGACATTAGAACTGCTGCTGTTGCTGACAATGTAGGGAAGTTATTTTTAAGTGAGTTCTGTGATTTGAGGCTCTTTGTGCTTGTAATAAGCTGGGCTAACATCAGAGCTTTTTTACGAAAATTCTCTCTCCATTTTCACTTTCGGCATTGTAGTCCTTCTCTGCTAAGCTTATAATTTACTTTTTTCATCATTCTTTGCTTCCATGTGATTTTTTTTTTAAATTATTTTTTGTAATACATTGATCTCCATTCATTAGCATTGGTCATTCATAAGCCTGGATTCTTAGATGCGCTGAGTCTTTTTGGATTTATCTGTGCTAGGTCCCATTTATTTGCTGTTCCTTCAAATACTGGAAAAGTGAATACTATTTAGGTCACTGTGGAGAGTTGTCTCCAGTGGGGATAACTGAATAGGTTTTCAGTGCATAATGGTATGCAAATAATATACTTCTGACTCACATGGGAATAGACTAAATATATGCACAGGCTTTCTGTGACCTTAATAGATTTGTAGGCATCATAACACACCATGTGCTGCTGCAGTATAGTATCTGATGTACGAATATATAAACTGTGGTGGAGGGTAAGGAAAATTTTGAAATAACTCTGTAAATTTAGTATGTGATCCACACACCTTATTGTATCTGGGAGTGTATGCCAGCAATATATCTGATTTACTTTGTAACATAACCAGTAAGCATAATAATAATCACTGCTAATAAAACAGAAAGTTCTTATGCTTAGAACACACTAATTCGTTACGCTGATAAAGCTTCTTCACGCATGATGCAAGATGAAACATGTAGAGAAATGATAAATAAGGTATTCCATTAGACCGTTTCTTACATTTATGATGTTCACAAGGAAAAATAACTTTTATAAATTTTGCTTCTTTTTAGTTTATTTTTTATTATTGGTTCTAGAGCAGCCCAGGAAACAGATGCTGCTTTAAGAAAGCTTCTCTTTAGTGAGGCTTTCTGTGCAAGAGAATTCATTCTTCCTAAAACTTCATTTCACTTAAATTAACTTGTATTTCCACTGAGGATGGCTTATATTAAGCACAAAGGGAGGCTTAGCGGTTTAGACTTCCATCAAATAAACTGCATAACTAAAAAGAGAAGATGCCAAGCCTCATACTCTTGTACTTGAAACTATTGTGTTCCCGCTTGTGGGAACTTGAGATTAGTAAAATTATAAAGGCTTTGCATTAAAAACAGGGAGATAGAATTAATTTTTGCTTAAGCAGGGAAGTGTCAAAAGCCTATTATGGTAATATTTCAATTTTGTCTTAACTGTTCACACATTTTAAAATAGTTGTACAATTGAGTAGAGACATAATTGATGTGTTGTGGTTTCTTTTTTATTTCGTGTCCTTGGGCCATCATAAAACATAGCTGAGGTGCACTTAGAGGCTTGGGAGAAGTAGGTGTGCTAATTAAGTAGTTGACAGTTTTCATATCATAGTGAGAAAATTTGCCTAATGGATTTAAATAGTTTTATAAGAATGATTCCCCTACTCTTAATTACGTCCAAGTACAAAATATTGATATTAGATGAAGACAGTTAAGCCACAAAAAATTTAGTGTGAACATGTAATTCCTAGCAGTAGAATTTTGGGATTGTAGAGACTGTTGTGCTCATTACTGTCATGGTAAACAGCAGCAGTAAAGGTCTCCATGAAAAAATGTTACTTTAATAACTTAATTCATTGCCTTTTAATATAAGCATTGATTCTATTAAAGAAGCTGAAAATATCAAAGAGTGAAGAGCTATTGCACTTATTTTGTTAATCGTTATGGAATTAAATCATCAAGCTTGTCTGTATCATAACACCTATAAAATGCTAGGGGTGTAATTAAAAAAATTATGCTTGATCTAAACAACCTTTAGGACTTCCCTAATTAAAAGAAAACTGGTTTATCAAAACCTTTGAATGCCAAATTAAATCTCTTTTTTTTTTCTTTCAGTAAGTGCAGTATTTAACATGGGCACGTCCAGCCCACGGCCCGTGAGCAGTATGCAGCCCTGTGCAGCTTGCAATGCAACCATCCCCTGCCCCGCACCGTGGTGCCAGGAGCTGTGCCCTGCTAAGCAGTACGGCCTGGCTCAAGTATGCAACTCAGCACTGACTGAACATCGGTGTGCTATTAACGCTGTCTGGGCTGAAAGCAGGGCATGGGGTGCACTGCAGTGCCAGCTCAACTTATGGCAAATAACTTACGGATTTTGATACGTTGGCTATACAGTCAGACAAAATGGCGTCTGACATGGAAGTGCATATGGAGCAAAGGTGTGACATTGAATTCCTCCATGCTGAAAAAATGGCACTCTTAGACATTCATTGAGGCTTGCTGAACATTTATGGAGACCAAACAGCGGATGTGAGCACAGTGAGGCAGTGGGTGGTGCGTTTCAGCAGTGGTGACTGTGGGTCACCTCTGCTGGTGCAGATTTTTATGAGAGCGTCATGCAGGCTCTTGTTCATTGCTAGTGAAAATGCACAGCTAATGATGATGACTGTGTTGAAAAAGTGTTTTGTAGCTGAGAATGTGCTCTATTAAATAGTGTTATTGTGCTCTTCCTATTAGTTGTAGTTTCCATGGAAATAAATAGGAGGCATTACTTCCAGAGCAACCTTTGTAGATGTAGCCCTAGACAATTCCCCTTCACTCAGTGCAGCCCAGGCAAACCAAAAGGTGGAGGGGAAGGATGGGACGTTGCTAGATCCACAGGCAAAGGGCAAAGTATTTGTTAAAGCAATTGCGTACTCCTGATTGCACTGGATATAAAATCAAGGTTAGTGTGTTTGTGGTGGAGGCATGTGCCATTTGAGAGTGACTAAATTCTTTGACTTGCTCTGTTTTACCTGTCGCTGAAAATATGCAGGATCAGAACCTTTCTGTAGGAAACAGATTACTGAAGTTACAGTAGATTGTCCAAGATGCAAAATTTAATTTCAGTTTTTCTGGTGCCAGTTCAGTGCACTGTAATGCTTCAGTTTCTCACATAACCTTGTATGTTTTTTTTAATCATTACTTTTTTACTGTTTACTCATGAAAGTTTCTCTGCTAGACAGTGTTTATTTAAATGGTATTTCAGTGAATAGTAAAATTAACAGTAACAGTTTTCCATTTTTTCATTCTGTCTGCTACATTTCTTCTTCTGAGCATATGCAGAATAAGAAGTAGCTGTTAGAATAAGCTCACATTGGTAAGGACAGAATATGAATGTTATCAGTTTTAGCTTGACATACTTTGTAGTGCTGCCTGTGATGGTAGATACTTTGCTGAACATTTTTCCTCAGGTGATGGCACTGTTAGCTCCAAATATATTCACACATTTATCCCACTTAACCGTGTAAGCTTAGTGAGGTGTTCTTGGTGATATTTTGTGTTAAGTTCATTATAGTTTGTTTACCCTTCAGTAGCGTGCTGTGAGGAGCATGGCAGTGTAGCTCACAAGCTCTTGACAGGACTGATGAATGGCTGGAGATAGAGATATTGGCAGGCTGCTCTCTAGTGCTCTGTCTGGAATTGTTTTCCTAAATAATTCAGAGAGTTGAAATTTGATGAAATCATTTCCATTTTAAGAATGGGTGGAAGGGGTAAATGAATGAAGACTCCAGGAATGGGAGAGCTCTGATCATATTGTTGAGCAGATAAGACAGCATCCTGTCTCATTGTTCTGGAAATCCTTTGTGTGCGAGTGCAATTCAGCTTTGTGCAGGCACATACTTCCATTGTGCTTTACTGATCAACGTGTGGCACCTGCCCTTAGGTGCTCTGCTTCTGGCACCGTTTCCCCACATGTTGACCATTGTCTCTTGTGACTCAGTGTTCCTGGAGAAATCCAGCTCCAGTGGTGGGATACTGTGAACTAGCGAGGGATCCCATGTTTTTAGGAGGATTGCATGGGAGGAGTTCGGAAAGTCCATCTACAAAAGGCTATCAGACGATCAGTACTTACATGGGGCTGAGTGACAGTGTGGCATCAGGAGGGCAGTAACCAGTGGTTAGTTTAGGTGGTAGGAAGCTAAAGGGGAACTGGTTTGCTATTGGATATGAAGATCTGTGGTTTCATCTTTTTAGAGGACTTACCTTTCAGAACGCTGCTGATACTGCACATATTACATGTGTTTATCTGTGGGGGCGCATGCTCAGCTATACTCATTCATTCTTTCAGAAAGATGGACTGTTGAGCCCCAGGTAGCGTCTGACAGATGAACTGGTGTCATGCAAATGTTATGGGGGAACACTGAATATTTATGACACCATAAATCTGCCATTCTTTCTCCATGGCAGCTGCCAACAAAAACTCTTTGTAGGAATGAAACTGCTCTCAGGGACTCTTTGTTCTTTGACATATCAGGCGTAACACAAATGGTTTTCTGGTGTAGGTCTAATTATGTGCAACCAGGAGGTAAGTGCCTCTATGGCTTCCATGTTTTATGACTTGTTTTCAAGGTTGTATAGCAGCTAGAACAGCCAGAAGTTTGGGGTTGATATTTCAGAGTAGTTCTTACTCCTTTTGCTTTTTTTTTTCCTACTCACAGAGTATATGCAACATAAACTTGGGTGAGAATACTTGTCTGGCACATGAGTGCAAAACTACTGCAAACAACAATTGCTTTTAAGAGCAGGATGGTGGTGGGGAACAGATCTATCAACAGCTGCGCTACCCTGATTTCTCACTGAAAATGAAAATATGTGGCAGTAGAAACGCAGCTACGTCAATCTTGCTGATATAAATGTGCAGACACTGTTTGCCTCAGTCCTTCTCCTCCTATCCATTTATTTTCTCATGCCTACCTCATAACTATAATGCAGTTTTGAGTTGTGCAAGCCACAGCTAGAAAAACCTACACAGGTATAATGTCTCATAGAGCTCAGGGCAAAGGAGAACTATTTACAATTATAGTTGTAGAGATCCCAGAGACATTTAAAAATGAGCAGTAAAAAGTACACTAATAGAGAATATTGATTTGGATTCCAGTTTCTTTAAATGTAGCTGTTAAGATGTTTGATTAGATTTTGTACTCAATATGACATATTGAATATAAGATCTAATGTTGTCTAACATCTGTTGTTAATACTGCCTGCCACCTGGAAATGAATGAAGAGTTACTCATGGGATAGCCAGAAAAAAAATGCGTGGTTAGAACCGTCACTACTGCTTTGAAAGGAATAGCTAAATAATTTATGAACATCGTGGTTTCTCCATATAAACAGATAAAACTTCATTTGAGTTTGGGTGATCAAAATTCTGCTTCATAATGGAGGTTTTGAGGCATGCAATTAATTTTATGAGATTAAGGGAAAAAAAAACCTACTTCAGAGCCCATTGATTTACAGTACTCAGAAGGGCTCACCTTGAGATGGTGACAACATGGGAAATCCAAGCAGAGCTCCCTGGCAGGAGGCAGGAGCACCGAAGTGCACCTCCCAGAACGGGACAGGATGAGGCCTCTTCTCCGCAGAGCTGGGTCACTGGTTCTGGTTCTGCTCCCAGTGGCTTTGAGTTGCTGTAGCAACAACATCTTCCCTGTAGAAGACATTGAGATAATGTTTCCCAAAGGGAAAGTGGGCAGTGTATGCTGCTCCAAAAATAGTTGTGAGAGTGGGTTGGCACACTTTACACCTTTCTAGCAAATATAAATACAAGGTAACTTTGCCCTATGAGCAGCCTCTACAGACCCTTTTCACAACCCTTGTTCTTTTGCAGCAGCCTTTTTTTGTCTGCTTAACCCAACATTTGGGTAGCAGCAGGTGAGTCGCTTTTACAGCTGATCATTTTTGGTTCTCCTGGCCACGGAGCTGCAGCCAGCTAATGCACATTACTGTTTTCTCACCTCCAGTCAAGAAAGTTTATCACCATGCGCTGAATGTCTTTAGCCTTGTTTTTGTTAATAATCCTCTTCTTGTTTAAATTAATTACAAGCATTTTTGAGAAGAAGGATGCTTCTTGAAGTAATGGTGGCCAACTTTTAATACCAAGTCTGTTTAATTACTCTGCTCATCTTCTATTTTTGCATGCTTCAGTTGGCATGAAGCTCTGTGTTTGCAAATCTATTTCATATATCTGATGTGGACTTAAGTGCTCTTTTATGAAAATTATGATCATGGCTTCCTAGAAGAGTATGAAAGAATATGAATTTAATTTGCTTAGTAGACTTTAAATAGATGTGATTTAAAAATATATGTATTTATAGTTTTTCTTCATCTCCATCCTTAAGTATATGCATGCTTCTAAGTGTCATAATGATGCTTGTAACTGAGCAGGTAAGAGCTCAGCCCTCTTACCAGCAGAGTTAAGAGCTGTGCTGTGCTAGTCTATCAAAGATAGATGTGAATCGTTACAGCTGCCAGTACAGAGCTGTGTTTGTTGGCTTTGGTTGTATCAAATCATACGTCTTGGTTTGGAGGCCCCATAGCACAATCCCTGTTTGCCAGGCATCGTTCATATGAGCACTGGCTTGTCTGAAATAGAACTGCACTGGGTCTCAGGTGCTGGGAAGGCTCCCTTTGATTAGAAGAAGTATATTATGTATTGTGTCACAGGTTGGAAGATTAATGAGTAACTGTTAAACCACTGAAAGTACTGTAAAGTGCTATATAATGCTGAGAGATAACACTGAAAGTAGAAAATAGTAACTGAGCAGCCATTTTTGAAGTAGAGGATCATTTCTAAAAAGCCCTACAGATTACATATTTTAGAAGGAAATGAAAAACTACAGCTATTATAACAGTATTTGTTTTCTGGTGATTATAAAATTTTCAAAGTACATATTTAAAATGCAGATGCTGGTAATGACATATTAATTTAGTTTAGCTGCTGGTTTTTTCTTTCTCATATTGTCCATGAGTTTTTGTTGATGAATGGACGTTCTTCACCATTTTATTAACATTGGAGATATCAGTAATCATGGCACTGTGGTTAATAAATACAAACCAGGAGATTAGACAAAAGTGCTTTGAATTATTTTGCAGATTAACAGGAACTGCTTGTGTTGGAGTTCTCTTACGGCTTTAATCTTGCTGTGGGCACAAAAGAGGATTAAACTATTACTAGATGGCTGCAATTATTTGATTTCCCCCACCCCACTGTGGGGACCACAAATCAAAATGGTAACCGACAGATTAGAAGTGCACACTTCCACTAAAAGCTCTGAGGATGTGTTTTATGCTGTGATTTAATTGTGATGCATATAGATTTGTTCCGAAATTAAACTTTGTTGTGTACTTTATCATAAGATCAGTTTTCTTCTGAGAGGAGAAGCAGGTGAACTGTTTCAGCCTTAGGTCTGAGGTCAGCCTTGGATTTGAAAGACCTCCTTTTTTTCAGATTTCAGCATTGTTCTTTAACACAGACCGTGACATAAAATTAGGTGTCTTGATTTTAGTACTGTCATGTGAAAGAAACAGGAATATTCATTCAAATGGGGAATAACCAAGAAGAAAACTTTTAAGTCTGCACCCTGAAGTTCATAACCTTTACCCCAGCGACCTGATAATGATGCAGGACACTGCACTGACAAGCAGCACCCATGGTTTACTTCCTGCTACTGCTTGCTGACCCCCACGACTGGTAGAGGTGGAGAAATCCACAGAGATATGCACAGGGCTTGCCCTAGTAGCTGCTGCTTCTGCCAGAAAGCCCCAGGATCCAAGCTGGTGTTATATGTCACCTGTGTTGCAATAAATAGACCAAAACTGGGCCTAGGGCACTTTGAAACTCCAGGGTTTCTCCCTTGAAGCCCTGTACAGAACAAGGTGTTGGCATAGACAGAAGTGTTGGTCTGTCCCTTTCTCGTTTGGGAATGACTACAATCCTAGCTGTAATACTGCTATGGTTATACCGTGTGCATTGCTTTATCTACTGCTATCATCCAAATGTGAGTTCTGAGTTTAACTTTTCTGTACCACTATTTTATTTTGGACACTGATACAAAGTTGAGTTCTGCTGAGAGTGGACTCTAGGGTTGGATTATAATGGTATTTATCAAAGTGTTTTCCATGCAATGTTTTAAATCTTATTTCTGTTGTGATGTAACATTTTAAATTTAAACCATTCTTGATTTAATTACTACTGCAGCCTTAATGCTTTTTATTTCTTAAATAAAACTAATTTTAATTGCAATAGCGAGTACTGTATGTTTTACAAAGCACTTTCAATGAAAATCTTGGATACTTTCCATTATGGTCCCTGTAGACCCATCCAGTTTGAAAATACACTGTTTCATCCTTTCCTTAATTACAGTACTTGAAGCAACTTTCTGTTAACTGTTTCTTAAGTTCCCAGAATAATGAGTCTACCAGAACTAAAGAGAGTGCAGCAGAAAACTGTTCACAGGAGGAAGCTTGCTGTTGCTTAGCTACCTATCTTCTTCATTTGGAACCTCCAGCAATTCAATAATGACTAGCCCTTAAGCTGCTGAATGTATTTGTTCGTGATGCATTGTGCCATTTCTGTGTGCGTTTCACCTGTGTGTTACAGCTGTTACTGTGGGGAGAAAGGGGGCATTTATAATGCGGTTGTATTGTAGCAGAAATCACAAAACCTCAGTATAAGCAGTACTTAGTAAAGTTCTGATGTGGGTACTGTTACACTGAAATTCAGAATAATTTATGTCAAAGCTGCTTGGGATCAGTCCCAAATAAGGGAAAGTTATGCAGAATTTCAAAGTACTGAAACCTGCAGTCTTTTAGTAATACACATTCTCACACCAATTTAGGCATGATAAAGGTACATAATCAGTTGCAAATTAAAATCCTGCAACACTTAATATTTTTTTTGTCCATTTAGCATTTTACTGCAAGTGAGAAAATGCCTGACTTTCAGAAATTGCCTTTCAGAGAAATTTGCTAGAATAAGATGCAGAATTGGGCCATGTTCATATGATAAATACTGATTTATTGCTATAATTTAAGAATCTAGAAGAAACTTTGTGTTCACTAATGCTCTCTAATCAATACAAAGAGGACAGTTTGTCTAAGAATTGCTTACGACCATAGAACTGGTATTCCTCCAGCTCTTGCAGGTATGCTTTAATGGTTTAGATATGAATCTGTGTAACCCCTTTTGAGGTATTCATAAGGTTTTGATGTCTGCATGCTGCTAATGGAAAATACTGGCATATTTCAATATAATTTTGTGCTCAATTAACCTCACTGTTGACTTACAGATGTACGACAGAGTTGCATTTCTTTGCCCCTTTTATTGTGGTTAAGTATTTACATGCAGATTCCAGTCGTCTTGTCTGTAAAAATTTTTTGTTAAGATAATTTATATCTAAGATGACCAAGCTCTTGTATAGCTTCACATGCTTCCTGGGGTACTTTCATGTTTTAAACAGTAACGTATCCTTCATGATTTAACACTGTGTCACATGACTTTAAGCTGATTATTTCTATGCCCTTGATGTCCCAGCGTAGAGACACGACTGCATTTGCCTTTGTTTCCTTGTGGAATTTCCTGGAGCAGCCTTCAGCACACGGTGTGACAGAATGTAAAACCATACCCATAGATCACCTTATAAATATTTATTCATATAAATTCTTTAAAGAAATTAAATTACGTGATCTATACAAAATAGGAGAGAGAGGCTTTTAGTGTCACTGACTGCAAATTGAAGTCATTTGTCTAGAAGGGTCAGGTGCCACTTTGTGGTAAGGAATTTGTCTGAGATCCAAGAAGGGGAAGATTGATAGTACAAAGAGATTGATGAAACGGGCACTGCAATATGCATACGAAGTTATGGGTTAATTAGGAGGATTTAAACAAGAAAGTTCCTCTGTGTGGAGAAGTGTCGTGTGCTGTTACCTTCAGAAGTGAGGTGTGCTGGCAGCCTGTTTGAACGTTCAGAACTGATTTCCTGAGATCTCTGTGTGGAGGTGCATGGCTGTGAATAGCAGCGAGGTGGCAAAGTAGCAGTAACGCATCTGTTGCAGCTGATGAGTGCTTCTTAGGAAGCAGTATATGTTGTCTTTGCTTATAAATGTGGTTTTGTTGTTACAAACATAAATTATAATACCTGTTCCATGACTCCTGTTTCAGAGGAAATTAAATCTTGAATATTTCTGGCTATCAGCTCCTTCAGGTGTGTGAGGTGACAAGACCACTTGTGCCGCTTGCTAAGTGCAAGCACGGTACTTAAGCAAAAGTCTTAACGTTATATCTATGGAGCTTAGCAGATGGAAGCTGAACAATCCACAGACATTGTTTTCTTCTTGATAGAAGAGATATTTTGAAAGAACAGATGCTGTAAAGTGCTCCTTATTGCCTTGAAGTTCACCAGCCACCTGGTATGTTTACTGGAGAACAACAAGGCGAGCTTCCGTAAGCAAATTAGTGCAGAAATCGAAACAGTCCCATCTCTTGTAGGCTATTCACATTGCTGGAAGAGGATTTTAAATTTGACTTAAATGTGATGAAACCAAAATACGCTGTGTGCCCCTTGTGCCTCTTTCTGTTTAAGGACAGAACAGTGCAAATCTTTCAGCAAGGCAGAATAAAATAACTCAGCACACACTTCAGTATTTATTATTGTAAGGGTAAATCATCTCTGCACAGAAGATGTGTAAAGTATAGCTGCTGAGGGCAGGAGTTGACATAGGCATGAGGGGCTGAATTATACCTCTAAATACCATAATTCTGATACTTTTGTCATGATATTCTTGACTAAAATTTTGCATTCATATGGATTCACCTTAGCCTTAGAGAGACAGATCTTGGGGCATGCAGTAGTTCTTATCTTCCACAATCCATTTCTCACAGTGTGTGGAATATCTGAAATTTTTGTAAATATGAGAAGAGGAGGAAGGAGACAGATGAGTTTTATCTCGCCTTACTGTTAAGTGTGTGATAGAAAAAAGACAGATTGCAGTGTATTGCTTTTTACCAAAGATGAAAAAATTGTTGAAGGGACAGGTATTTGAGTTGTAGAATATATTTCTCCATTAGGGAAAAGCAGTTAGACTCAATGAGGCCTCTGGGAAATGTGACTGACATTAAAAACAGTGCTATTTTGTATTATGATACTCCTTTAATAATGAATCTGAGCTTTTTATGTGTTTAGATATGTTTATTTAAATAACTGTGTACAGAAGGAGCTGTAGAAAACATTCTAGGTAATGGAAAAACAACACCTCTCATATTTTCAATTCCTGGAACTGTTTTTCATACTTGCAACATTCTTCTCTTATATCAACATGAGACCAGATAGGAGAAATTCTGTCCCAACAAATGAGTTTGGACATGTCCTACCACACTGACGCCATCAGTATCACCATCAGAGTGGTGTCTCGGGCACAGTTCTAGTGGCCTTCTGTGGTGCTCAGCCCTCCTGCCTGAGCGTCAGCTCACTTCCCATCAGCGTTTACACCACGTCAGGAAGATGCTTCTTCATGAACAAACACAGCTTGTGTTTTTCTGTGCGTCTATGAAGATGTAACTACTAATTGTTTGTTTTTGTTTCTTCTTCTATTTTTTATTTTTCCAGAAACCAAAACCAAAGGACTGGCATCCTCCTGGAGGATTTATTCTAGGACTCTGGGCATTGATTATCATGGTTTTCTTCAAGACGTACGGAATCAAACACATGAAGCACATCTTCTGAATTTGAGCAAGCAAGATGATTGCATTGACTGCTACTTTGGATTCACTGGTGTCATCTGAGTTCTCTTTATGTGTATTATGGTTGTAGCGAAGAGCAGAGTTGCCATCTCACTTCTAAATGCTCTTTTGACATCATCTCTTCTGCCCCTTTTTCTGAAGTTTAACAAATGATTATAATATTAGACAATTTTTTTTCCCTCTTGTTTTAAACAAATTTTTATGCTTTCTTTCTGGTTCCATTTAAAAAAGAAGGGGGAACTTAGACATCGTAGCACTTTCTGAGGTAATAATCTAGAAAAATATGTACCTTTTTCCTGCTCTGTTGAATACAACCCTTAGGTCAGTCCTTTCACCCTCGGCAATTCTGGATTTAGGATTCTGAGTTGGTGGAAGTGAAACAAAAATGTGATGACTTCACTGAATCTACTTTAAAAAAAAAAAAAAAAGCCCAAAAGAGTGGAACTGTGAGCACACCGCGTCCACCAAGAGCGTGTCATTGATGTCGGCTTTTTACTCCATGTGATCTGGAT
The DNA here is from genome assembly GCA_024606505.1 of Aquila spilogaster. Taxonomy (NCBI): domain Eukaryota; kingdom Metazoa; phylum Chordata; class Aves; order Accipitriformes; family Accipitridae; genus Aquila; species Aquila spilogaster. The sequence goes on from JANHGO010002721.1 coordinate 17,562, forward strand.
TTGGACATTTTCAGGGTTTTCAGTGCACTGGATTTTTGCATGAAGCAAAACTGACTCTAGGATCAGGATGAAAAATGTTATAAGTTGTACTATTGTATTCAGTAATTTCTGAGCACTTGGAAAATGAGATTTATAATTTAGGCTCTGTAAATTCTGTTTGGGCATATTGATTTGTTCTTCTTGGATATGTAATGATGAATGCATGCTAACTGTGTTTTAGCTGTGTAATACAGAGATACTAATGAAGAGAAGAACAAATTTCTGCATGTATAAAAAACAGTAAGTGCCAACTAGGCGATGCTCTTGCAGTATGCTTTTGGAATCCGTTCTCTCTCCTAATCATAATAAAGCTGATGCATACGTGGTCTAAAGTTACTAGATGTTATCTGTGAACACATTATATCAGAGCCAATAGTGCTGTCTTAGAGTAAGATGTTGAGCATTTTCCTTTTGCACAGAACATACAAATCTGAGTGCTTAAACATTTTTATTGTTTTCCGCTTTCCTTCTCTTTCAGACTGGCTGTGGCATCATAACCTCAGGTAACAGGTAGTGGACTTGTCAGAGACCTGTGTGTATGCAGTGACTGGAAAGGATACAGAGAAGGCAGCCACTGAGGCTCTCAGCTGTTGCCAGAGAACAATAAGCAACAGAAGTGTAGCTGATCTCCTGAGTGTGAAACCCTTTTTCTCCCTTACCTTCTAGGCTTGGAGAGGATGAAAGTACCAAATGAGCCATTTTCAGGAGGTAAATACTTGCCTGCTACTCCTTGAGCTCACTATAAAGTTGTGGTACCTACCTTGTGATATTTTCTGCTGAACAGCAGAAATTGTTTTCAGCGTTTGCTGAGCTCCAAGAACAGCAAGTAAGCTGTATTGAAAACACCAGTGTCCTTACAGTTTTATAAGCTGCTCTTCTTTGGAAAATATTAGTGATTTCTTCCCAGTTTGCCACTGAGAAGTTTTTATATAACTGAAGCAACTTAATCTGAAGGATAAAAGCTCTGTTCGCTTCTCCTTAAGAGGAGGAGGAGGTGAGCAGCTCTGTGAAGCATTAGGAATGGATCTCTTCATGGTGTACTGGTTTGGTGTTTTTTTTGTTTTTTTTTGGGGGGGGAGTACGATCTTTGATGAGCAGTAGATTCATATGCAAAATCTGATGTCAGGGTGACTTCTCTTAAAATGCAAAAAGCTGTATGTTTTCATACAGCGATCTACTGAGATCTGCTGTAGACTACTGCAGAAATACAGACATAGAAATGTGTAGATAGTGTACAAAAATGAATCCTGCAGCATTTGTTCTTAGAGGATTTGCTTGCATTCCATTTTTTAATCCAGCCTTTGATCCTCTTCTTCTATTGTAATGAATATTTTTAATCAAATATTTATTTTATGGGCCGGCTTTGTCACATATTAAAAAATGGCTAAAGTGAAATTGATAGAGCTTTCTGCCTTGCTTCAGTTTGAATTACAGTTACTGGGAGCCCTCAGACCTTACTGAATTCTTTTTCTGCCGCCTTTTGCAGGAAATGGTTGGTAGAAACGTCAACAGAGCTCAGCAAGTAGCAGAAGATACTGAAGTTACTGTCTTTTTAAAACTTATGTGCTTAGGGAAAAGGAGGCAATTAGGTAGGTTATTAAAATGCAATTTAGAAATAGAAGTGCTCAGTAAATGTGCCCGTGAAGGTGATTAAACTGAAGTGAGAACAACAATTATACTAAAATGCGACAAACTACACCGTGGGCTTTTCTAATGTTTTTATAAGCACAAAGTAAGGGGTTGAAATGCATGTTTCTCAGAGTCACCACGAAGTTGCCTGTACTACATGTATGACACATTATTTTTCATACGATATGTTTTATTCCTTGAGTTGTTTTAGCCTGAAAACCACTCTAAAAATGTCTCCTAATTGTCTGTAAATGTGTTTATGCAAATATATGTTTATTTTCTTTAAGTCAGTAATCTTTTTCGCTGTCAGCCCTTCAAACTCACTTGGGATCTGGGCTCCAGGAACAAATGAGGGCATTCTTATACACCATTCGTGTTTTGCAGGCCAGAAAATATGCTTGTGCAGTGCAGATGCTTTCTGCGTTGTGCACAGATGATCTCTTTAATGGAATCCAGCAAATAAGCAAGTTGACAGCTCCTTTATGTTTCCTTGCATAGAAACTTACAGAGCAGAATTAATTTTGGTATTTTGAGGGTCTGTATAGATAGGTCTGTGAACCAAACACACTCACGCTTGCAATATTCTGTATGTGCATGCCTGCATCTTCTGCTATGTAACTGGACTGATCTGTCTGCAGCGGGTTTTGTAGACATTGTTTGCAACACTAGTGGCTGATAAAAATAATTGTTTAATTTCAGTGTTTCAGCTCTCTTTCAGAATCATGTATTGAAACTGTATTCAAGTGAAGAATTGGTAAGTTAACTGGGTTTATACTCATATACACATTCTCTCATGCCTCTGCACTTCCTTTCATTTCTAAATTGTCTTTAAAGTACTGTATGCATTTGAGAACAGTTTTGTATGACCACGTCCAAACACTTACATAAATGCACAACTGAAACCAACTTCTGTAACAGACTGAAAAGTGGGGTTCCCTCACAAATCAGTGGAGAAGGAAGCCTGAGTAGTGACGACACAATCAGCATTGAATTTGTCTCAGCCAACCATTGTTATTTTTTATCTGAATATCATCAAGAAATGCTGTCTTCCTAGCGTAAACAAAGGTCACAGAGTCATCAGAAGTGTTTTTACCATAGTGTAGTATGGAGTGTAACTCTTCTAGAGAGTGGTCTGTCCCTCCACCTTCACTAACTGGTGAAGCTGGTCTCCGTTATAGAAAGCAAATGAATGTCTGTGAATTGAGTCCGTTTCTCTCCCTTCATTCAGCAGTCAGGAATTTCCATTCTCTGGTACCACATCCTGTAAACGTGAACTGGAAGTGAATGGATGTCATGGCCTAATGCCCTTCAGATGGGCATCAGTACGTGCTAAAGCACGGCTGTCTTGTACGTAGTACTAACCCAGTGGTGTGTGAAAAGCAAGGACCAGACTCAACTATGAATTTATCATGAGTGGAGAGGATCTGCATGGTGATAAGGACAGGAAGGCATTGTATACAGGAAAATTTTGGGACAAAGCCTGGGAGCATCAGAAAACTCAGTCTACCTGTGTATAGGTCTTCCAGCTCTGTCTGTTACTTTGTGACCTGGTTGAATTATTCGTCTTTGTGGACAAATTCACCTTCGGACTGAAGACAAGCATAAAATATCTCACCCAAGAGACTAATAGAACCATAAAGTTATGAACTACAGAAAATAGTGTGCATAATGAAAGTGTCTCATCAACCGTAACTTCAGCACTTCTTTACAATAATGAGCATAGTAGAGTTTTTGTATTTTTTGAGTGTTGAAAAGCAATTTTTTAATTTAAAAAATAGAAAGGAGAAATGTTTCTTTTGGAAGATATCTTCTGCTCTGTGTACTCCACTATTATCTCTGCTTTATCTCTTTCCATTAACTTCTAAAAATAACATGCTGTAGGGAAACACATCTTGAAAGTGCTGGGGTTTTATGATGAAAACTTGAATATGCTGTGTAATGTGCTCTGAAATCAGCATTTCATAGCGCTGATTTCACTTGCATGTTATTTTAAATAAGTCACTTTTTCTCCTTAATGAGGATTTCTGCCTTATTTGATGATTAAATTGATAGCGTTTAGGGTTTCAGTTCAAAGTTTATGAACACGTACAGCTCTTAATGTTTGGTTCTGCTGTGTTTCCCTCACCATGCAAATTTTAGATTTTTGTTGTTGTGGTTTATTTTGTATATACACACAGCGCACTGAAGCCTTGTCAGTACAGGCACATCATCTCTGCTGCTCTGGCCGGCAGGCTGACTAGAGGCGTGGATTGTATCAGCACAAGTTATTTTGGTAGCATTGTTTGCAGGAGTCCCTTCAACAAAATAAGCACAACCAGAAACGGGCTGTCTCTGCAGAGTAAGAGCAGTGCTGGCAAAGCTGAGGCATAGATGCTCTTTCTTCTGGTACGGTTTTTTTCACACTGCTCACTGATTCATTTCTTTGGTGACACAGCTCTTTGGAGACCGAGCTGCTGGGATGTATTTTATTGGGGAGGTTTGTGGCATGTCACACTTGTTCCTATGTCAAAGTCAACTAATTTGAACTAGAACTGTATTTCTTTCTTTGCCTGCGAAAGGACGTGCTGGATTAATGCTGTCATATATTACATGTTTATTTGGTCCACTGGTTTTGCATGTAGTGGGCATTTAAAGTTTAGACCATGTGCTTTCTTTACCTTCAGTGCTCATATAACGGTATTTATTTCCTTTGTCAAATGCTTTGATATTTACCAATGTCAAGTGCTTTGATATTTGCCAATGAAGAAAACCAGTAAGTATTAGCTATTGCTGTTCGCTTTTTGTCAGTTCCTTACTATTTTTGTGCTGGTTTGCCTGTCCAGGTTAAGTGTGTAGCTCAAAATACTGTGGCTCAAGTTGTGATGATTTCAGGTCCCCATGATCTTTCTAATGCAAGAGGAGCAGTGAGTAGAATCATCACTATATTGTGACAGTACACATTAGTATTTTGTACAGCTCTTCTACATAACCTCCTACGCAGCTGTCCCCACCTTTGCAATTTTTGTTTGTATAGAAGCTCTTCTGCACTTGCTTTTATTGCTTTTTTCCACATAGCTGCTTCTTGCCTGCAGTAGGATTTGCAACAAGTGACCAGGGGAAGCCCTTTAGTGTTTCAAATACTCTTTGTCTGGAGAGGTAGAGCTGTATTTAAAGAAAAAAAAAGCTGCAGAGGAAATGTTCCAGTTTTGTCCTACACAAATGAACAACGCACTGAGTACTGGTAACATTTTCTGGTTTTGGCACTGTGCAGCTTGATCAGAGCAGAGATGGAATGAGGGAAACATCCTCACAGGAACCTAACCTAAGGTCTTCCCTTAGACTCACATCGTGACTTGGATCATGTTGTGTGTTTGGATTGTAACTAATGGGCTCTAGCTTGATCTGATGGCCAAAGCGAAGTCAGCGAATTCCTAACACCTTATACCCTGCTAAATATGCATTATTCCCTTTATCTTCTCTATACTTTAGGAAGTATCTCGTGTCCTAAAAGCTATTGATGTTATCTTAATGGTTGTCTGTCTTGGTTGCGTAAAGAAGCTGACAGACTTAAATATCACTGTGTATCTCCTAAAGGAGATAAATCTGCTCTGAGAAATGAGAAACGATTAGGATAGCTTTCCTTGACTGTTAAATAGAGTCCAGTCTTGCTCTCTGTCTGAGCTAGATGCTCTGACATTGCTTTCAGTAAAATGAAAATGCAGTTACTGTTAGATGTTATGGCTGTCGGGCATTTGCCACTGGTCTGCATTGGCACATTGTAAGCATGGCAAGACTGTAACTGGGCATTAGCAGGCAAATTAATGTTCGTTCTATACAGAAAAGTCTTTTTTTTTAATTTAGATAGAATCTAGCCCCTGTATATAGATGTCAAGGGAACAGTTCAGAAAAGCAGCAAAAATAAATACATTGTGACATTGTCTTGCGGATTGCGGAATTCTGCTTGTAACCTTACCCTGATGGGAAATCTGATGATGTATTCTCTTTGTTTCCTGTGTTCAGATGTGTTCCTTGGATGAAGGTCTCTGTTGTGCTGTAGTACCACAGTTCCTTTGTAAGTCTTTGAAGAGCAAACTTGCAAAACCAGTTGTGGAGTTCCAGGTGGACTCATCACCTGGATCTTACCTACTTGCTTCACAAAACTTGACTCTCCTTGACACCCTTTAAAGCTCTGAATGGAAGGTTGTCTTCTATTTTGCAGCAGGATGCTGTTAGCTGGGCATCTGGCAACTTTGTGCCAGAGTAACAGAAACCAATGGCAGTTATTTTTCCATTCTTAGATTCTTTATCAATTTATCTTAATTCCAGTTGTGCGTGATATGGCATAACAGCTTTGGTTCTTGAAGATGAAAAACAGCTGCTCAAATGAAAGCCAGCATGAAAAGCTATGGTGTGCTGGAAGTTCAGAGCTAAAGTAATGCACATCTTAAAACTGCTCAAGTCTGTAAACTCTGTTTTGCATCAGTGTAAAATAATGCGTAATGAAGATCATGAATCAATCAAATTATAGTGACGAGTGCAAGATGACAGCATGAACTAGAGAATGGCAGCAGTTTCTGGTGGTACTACTTATCCTTGGCCAGACAACATTTTTTTATCATAGATCTGTTTGATTTATAACTGGGCCATAAAACGTTACTTCAGGCTGAAAAGTAGTGGGATACGCCATAGTTCAATATACTGCTTTTATACAAAAATAGATGAGTAATTTGTAAATTAAAATTGCAGCATTTTAAAAATCGAGGATTTCTTTTTGCCCTCTTTTAACTGACGCATTTTGGATGGGATTTACATTCCCTATGAATCTGTGGTCAGTCCTTTTTAAAAAATTTACTGTCTTCTTGGTGTCCTCAAATTTCTTCTACGTACGTTTTATATGTGCAGGTGTGACTGAGAGAATGCACCTTCGTACTTCCTGTAATCTGGTGAATGCTGATCCATCATAGGAAGTTGATGAGACTGAGTTTGGGGTTTGTTTTGTTTTTTTAAAGAGACGGGAAATGTACAGACAGTCACTATTTACAAAAACTGAAGAAGGGATATTTACAACCATCAGCTTCACTCTGTTGGAAGTCAAGTCAATCTAATATCAGTTTATCCTACATTTCTCCTTCAGGTTCTTAATGCTTCACCTGATCTGTTTTGCACTGACCAGTCTTTCAGGCAGGAGACATGCACATGGAGCACAACACAGTCTCGCAAGTCCTGCTGAATACTGTAAGTAGATCACTGTAATCTATTTTAAAATGATCTATTTTTAACAATAACATCACAGTCTAAACATGTAGCATGTATGTCCTGCAGCCCTCAGTTAATGGAAAATCTAAAAGCCTACTTTACGATTAGATCTTTTTATTATTATGTCACTAATAAAACTACAGAAGGGTAGTGGCATCCCAGCACCTACTGTGATCTGCACCATCTCTTGCAGTCATATTAGAAAAGATCTGTAAATCAATTTGACAGAGTTCATCAATTCAAGTAATACATGTTGGATACATGCCCCAGTACACATGCTGAAAGGGATGTGCAAATTACTATCAGTTCAAAATCCATTCTGTTCTTTGTAGAATTTTGTGAAATGAAGTGGAAGGGATAAAACATAATCACTGAACGAGGGAGAGTGAGAGATCAGCTGGTGAGAGATGGCTTACAAGTAATTGGCAGAAGCACAGATTTGTATTAATTTTGTGTGGAGAATGATGTATACCAGGAAGAGCACTAAAAGACAAGTCCCACAGCAAAACAGATTGTACTTTCTTTCTTACCTTGTGAGGGAGCAGGGAGCAATGCAGCAAGGAGACTGGCTCTCTTACATCTACACAGCATTACAGGGGTAGCTCTTCTACCTCTGACAAGGTGCTTTACTGCAAGTTGTCCCTAGAGAACTGGGACATCTGTTGGGCAGCTGCAGCTGTTGCTATGAGATTTTGGAAAGAGGAAGTCTTAACATGTCACGAGTTTAAATGATACTGAGTTTGGTCCCAATCCCATGTATTGCCTCTGAGGTTGAGCTTGTTGGGTTTAGAGGCTTCAGTGTTCTATTTGCCCTAGCTTTAGAATTTGTCCAATGAGAGACATCCTTTGTCAGTATGTTTTGTGCAATAATTTCTTCAAAATAATCAACAGGAGTAGTTAGAGATTTTATATTTGTGAGGCTGAAGGAAAAATAACAGTGTAAATGAAATTTTCTTTATTCACAAGCCAGTATAACCCAGTAAGACACAGTGTGAGCTTCCACATACAGAACTAGCATTGTCCACTCCTTGTGTTTGCCAGGCTTATGTGTGTCACACAGAAACTGCCAGGTGTAACTTTGCTGTTCTCAGGGAGACAATTTCATGGAAATCCTTCCACATCCCAGCTTCAGTGCAGTCCAGGATCTCTGAGATCAGTGGTGCTCTTGGAACAGTGGAAGGCATGGATTATACAGGTGCAACATTACCATCTTTTTGGCTGGGATTGTAGTACACCATAGCACAGCTTCTTGGTTTCAGAAATTTGATTGTGTTGTTGCAAGCCGTTGTTAGAAACTGTTGTTTCCTGGTCTGCAGATTGCTGCCTCAGGAAGGTTGCTCCTCCAGCCTCCTGCAGGACCACAACAGGCAAAACAAAACACAACCCCTCCGCTTTAGTTGGTCTCTTCTTCAGTGAGAACACGGTGCTGTAAACTGATTTCTTTGGGATGAACTCTGCCTTCCTTCCCCCACCTCTGGTTTAAAATAGAGCAGTTTGATAGCACAGCAGCAAATTCACATTAATATCAAACAGAATTTTCACTACCGTTTCCATATTAACATGAGATGCCAGAATGTGAAGTTAGCTAGATCTGCACGTGGGACCATTCTTGCTGTTAAAGGCTTTAGGCTGGAATGGAGCCCAACATTTTTAAAAGAAATGCAACATTTCCAGATCAGATATTAATTACATGCTATATAGAATCATATCTTTCAAACAAATTTCATAAATAAAAAGCTAGGCCTTTCAAACCATCAGCAATATCAGTTTTGGATTTGAAAGATTATGAAAGATCAACAACCACAGAACTGTGAGTTAGAAAAATACTGGCCTAGGTCGCATAAAAACCTCCATTAAATAAATACTGTAAGTTTTCACTATGAAAATTCAGTGGTGTTGTACTTTAAAAAACCGTAATGAATTAACCATCCCGTTAATGATACCAAGTTGCTTTTCACAAATCACACACACGTACAGGAAGTCAGATGGCCAAACAGGCACATGCTGGATTAACACACAGTTCAACAGAAAGCACTCCTGATACGCTCCTTCATCGTAACTTCCTGACTTGATGCAGTTATCAGCTACAAATCCCGTTACCCTTTTGCTGTCAGTTGCCTTGCTGTCCCAGAAGGTCCAACACCCTGATGGCTGATACAGTTGGTGATTGTGGTTGCAGTCTTGTGCATTCATCCCTCAGACTGCTGGTTTAATCTCGGGGTCATTTACAGTGAGTGGTTCTGGTTTCCAGTCCGGTTGGAAGAAGTGAATATTGAATGTCCGCGCCCAGTTCTCAAACACTCGTTTCTCTGTGATGAAACGATGATGACTGCCCTTCCGTCCCCGCTCATGTGAAATGTACATCGTGCATTCGTCGGGTCCCAAAGGTTCATAATAATGATAAGGTACTGAAAGATGATTAGGATCCCTGTGAGAGAAAGAAGAGAGATGGAAGCCCCAGATGTTCTTTTTTACTGATTGAAAAGATGTTATCTTTAATAAGCTGATGGGCTCAAATCCACTTTTACTCCCAGTTAAACCGCATTTTCAGGTATCTGCATTTTTCCTGAATATTTAACACATCAGAGTGTGGCAAAGGTTTTTTCTTCGCTCCTTCCTTTAATCTCCTCCTCTCAGTTAAATAAAGGACAGCGGTAGCTCAGAAATAAGGGAGAGCGCTGCAGGGCTGTGTTACTACTCTGAAATTTGAAGCAATCTGCTTAAGAGATTTATATCTAGATAGTGGTTTGTAAAAAGCTTTGCAGAGGTATTTACTGGAATGGAGAAAGAAAGGGAAAAGAAAGATAGAGGGGCAGTGGTTATCTGTGTCACAGCAGCTCAGCTGAACACTCCCAGCACGGTGCACACGGGTGTGAACGCACAACTTCAGTGAGCACATCTGCACGCCAGGTCAGCGATACAGTGTGCTGCTGCTGGCTTTAAAATCAGAGATCTAATGCATGAGTGAGTGGTTTGGTATTTTAAAATGGCAACTTTCACGTTGCTATTCACACTGACCTTGTGAGCTCAGCAGCAGTAACCAGCAGATACTGGTGACACACAGCATATACCAAAGACTCATTAGATATTTTGGATACAGATTTTTTTTAACAGCTTTAACATCACTGTTTTGATGTTGCATCCTGTAAGAGACACACGTACTGTGTTCTTAACGTAATAAGCCACAATGGTTCACTCTCCTTTTATTCTCTACATTAAACTATACCCATTATGTTTTTTTTTTGCTTTGAGCACAGACTGACAAGAGCTCATACAGCTGTCTCTGTCCTGAATTCAAGGAGAGATAACTGTCCTAGACAGAATAACCCAACTGTACAGTGCTCCACAGTTAATACCAACAAAAACTATTTTGTAGTGGCAGAAAAAAACAGCAGAAAGTTGATTGATTGAAATACTGCCATTTAGTAAAGCTTTGGAACTGCTTTATATTAAAAACTGAGCCAAGTAAGGACTGCACAACAGAGCAAGAAATCTCACACAGATTCAGGGCTGTCAGCTCTAATATTGAGTTGATTATTTTCATTTTGAAGAGCTAATATTTAAGCTCAAATTCAATTGAATGCATCCACAATCTGTCACTATTCTGTCTTGGTCATTATTTTTACTGGGTAATTCTGTCACCTACGCAATTCTCTAATTCTTCTTATTTTACCATTATCCATATTGTATACGCAGAGGTAATGTATGATATTACTGCAGCTTTCCATTTGTACTGTAGATTAACGTTTTAATTCAATCAGTCTAGCTTCCTAGTAACACAACAGGGTGATCAATCTTACCACACCAGAATAACAGTAATATTACATTTCTAGAATAAGATGGATTCTGAATGTACTGTACATATTCTCACTGGAATGCATAAGATAGTAAAAAGAAATCTTTTAATTTCTCACATACAGAAGGTGTGTTTTTAATGTAAAAAGAGATCTTTTCCTATATATATATATATATATATAGATTTTTTAAGGTTACCACTATTAGACCTCAATCTTCAATTATGTTTTCATATACTTTTTTTGATACACTGGACCTTTTATTACAATCTCTTAAATGAATCATTTGTATGATTACTGTAGATGTAAGAGGATACATTTATGTTTTCTTACAACTACTAAACACACGGACACCTGCCTCTCATTTAGACTTCTTTTCTGCATTATAGATGGATTTTACTCTTGTGTTCTCGAGCGTAAACCTATATTGCTTGGTGGAAATTTAGTCCTTTAAAATTATAATTAGTAAAGTTGGAATCTTATCTCCAGCAGTCTTTGAATAAATGCAGTCACAAAGGAGATAAGTTAACTGCTCAGGCACAGTACTGCACCAGGAGCCAGTAAGGCTGCTGTGCTGATAGCAGATCTGGTTAGCATCCTCCTGCCTTGTGTTCTTTTGAAGTTTTGAGGCTTAAAAATCCAAACGTGTTTTACCTTTAGGAACACCAGAAGGCAGTTATAAGGTACCTAGCACTTTTTGTCTGTTTTTCCTTTTGCAGCAGTTCTGGATTCCCCCAGATGTCATGCTAGTAAGGTATGCACTGGAATTCTGGCCCGAGTAACTACAGCGTAACTGAAATTAACTGTACTGTGTTATCTTCTAACTCTGCAATTAGCTTGTGTCACCAGCAAATGAAATGCATGAGTAATTTC
>JANHGO010002722.1:0-29127 GCA_024606505.1 Aquila spilogaster
ATTCTTCTCATACCGAACTCAAAACATAGCACTGTACCAGCTACTAGGAAGACAATTAACTCTATCCCAGCTGAAACCAGGACAGAGACACACTTAAAAACATGGCAGATTGAGACAAGTCTAAGATATCTACTGGTTCCAGGCAACTCAGAATATGCTAATTAGAAGTGTAGTTGGAAAATGTTAATTGTGACATGTAGGAGAATATATAGCAAAGCTGCTCAGGAATTGATCTGCTGGCCTGTGGAAATTTTATCACTGTGCAGAGAGTACCTAGAGGTTTAGGGAACATAGGTCTTAATGACTGAAAGGCATTTTGATCAGGAAGAGAAGTGCTCTGTCTCCTTTTTTTTTAGCAAACAGACACCGAAGTATTTATATGTCCTGGTTTCAGCTGGGGTAGAGTTAACTGTCTTCCTAGTAGCTGGTACAGTGCTATGTTTTGAGTTCAGGATGCGAAGAATGTTGATAACGCTGATGTTTTCAGTTGTTGCTAAGTAGTGTTTAGACTAATGTCAAGGATTTTTCAGCTTCTCATGCCCAGCCAGCGAGAAAGTTGGAGGGGCACAAGAAGTTGGCACAGGACACAGCCAGGGCAGCTGACTAAACTGGCCAACGGTGTGTTCCATACCATGGGACGTCCCATCCAGTATAGGAACTGGGAAGTGGGGGCGGGGAATCGCCGCTCGGGGACTAGCTGGGTGTTGATCGGCGGGTGGTGAGCAATTGCACTGCGCATCATTTGTACATTCCAATCCTTTTATTATTGCTGCTGTCATTTTATTAGTGCTATCATTATCATTATTAGTTTCTTCTTTTCTGTTCCATTAAACTGTTCTTATCTCAGCCCACGAGTTTTGCTTCTTTTCCCAATTTTCTCCCCCATCCCACTGGGGGTGGGGGGGAAGTGAGTGAGCAGCTGCATGGTGCTTAGTTGCTGGCTGGGGTTAAACCACGACATTATAACACACATGTACTAGGAATATGCAGTGGACGTTTGCCTTCAATTGAAAATAAACCAGGGGTTTTGGTTTGGGGTTTTTTTCATTATTTCTTCTATCATATTCCTATTAACTGGTATATACTACTTGGATTTATTTTCCAAACATAAAGTTTATAAACCTTTACAGACATACCAATAAATAGCTTCTGCATTATGAACAACTGTCTGATCAATAGTTAAGATAATGCCAAAGAATATATAACATTCACAACAGAGTCAGATGTGGAGAAATGAAGAAAAAGATATTTTGCATTCTCTTAGTTGTAGCCAAAAAGACTTTCAAAGCATACCTTGAGGCTGCCATGGATAAAATCTATTATGTAAGCAGTCACCTGTGAACAGTTTCTACAAAATTTGGTGAAGGGCATTTATCATTCTTCAATTAAAATGTCAAATCTAATTAGACTTCCCCTCAACACACTGTATCTTATCACAGTGGTACAATGAGAGAGACTTTCCCTTGAATTACTAAAAAGCAAAGAGGGTATCTGTGAAAGCTCTATGAGAAGCAGAGGGGCCTCTCTGTAGGATTTTTCAAGTGCAAGGGAGTTAATCCATTAGCTGTTTACAGCCCATAAACTATCTATGGATTTGGCACTGTACCTGGATGAAGGAGAGGTTTGTTCTCATAAGATTCCAAACCAAATTGTTCTATGATTAGGAGAGATGTATCCAAGACTCACAGGTTGTTTTGATAGCGACTGACATTGTATATTGGCTGTTTGGCAGAGTGGAGATTTCACTATTCATTTTTTGGTACTTGCTTTTAATCTGATATGACACAGCTTAACAAAGCTAAACACTGAATGATGAACAAGATGTTCTTTCAAAGTAAAGGTTTCAAGCAATGCCATCTTTCTTTTTCAACTAAGGGATTGCCAATCCAGCCTGCAAGTTTGACTTACAGAAAATAGTGGAAAGCAAAATGTTAAATATTATTAACAGTAACCTAGACATTTTCAAACACATTTAAAAAATTAGAAGGAATATTTCATGAAATCTAACACTGATAGCTATAGGAAATAAACTACAACATATGAAATAAATAAATATTTTCTTCTCACGCGTTTCCTGAAAAACTAGACGTGTCATACACAGACATGTGAATAATGCAGTCCAATGATTTGAAGACATGGATCACCATACTAATTACACTTTGTAGGTTGATCAAATTGTATCTGGGCATAAATAGAATTATTCACCCTCCTAAACTGTGTTAAAATTCAAACTTTAAAGAGTTACATAATGCTCTTATATAATGGACAAGCCAGAGTAGTTATAGACTTATAACTACTCTGTTTTTCTCCCTTTTTCTAACTTCCAATCACTCCAAATACAATAATTATGTTTGGTATTTTATTCTGCTATAATTGTTAGAGACAGTGGTTTAGCTTTGGGTTTTTTTTTTTCCAGATTAACTCTCATTTTTATGTTTATAAATGTTGTGGTTTAACCCCAGCTGGCAACTAAGCACCACCCAGCCGCTTGCTCACTCCCCCCCACCGTGGGATGGGGGAGAGAATCAGAAGGGTAAAAGTGAGAAAACTCGTGGGTTGAGATAAAGGCATTTTAATACTTAAAGCAAAAGCCAAGTGTGCAAGCAAAGCAAAACAAGGAATTCATTCACCACTTCCCAGGGGCAGGCAGGTGTTCAGCCATCTCCAGGAAAGCAGGGCTCCATCACATGTGATGGTTACTTGGGAAGACAAACGCCATCACTCCGAACATCACCCCCTTCCTTCTTCTTCCCCCAGCTTTATATGCTGAGCATGATGTCATATAGTCTGGAATATCCCTTGGGTTAGTTGGGGTCAGCTGTCCCGGCTGTGTCCCCTCCCAACTTCTTGTGCCCCCCCCCAGCCTACTTGCTGGTGGGGTGGGGGTGAGAAGCAGAAAAGACCTTGACTCTGTGTAAGCACTGCTCAGCAATAATGAAAGCATCTCTGTATTGCCGACACTGTTTTCAGCACAAACCCAAAGCACATACCAGCTACTATGAAGAAAATTAACTCCATCCCAGCCAAAACCAGCACAATAAATTATTGTAAATTGTCAGAATCCAGTACTCTTTAGCCAGGTTCTTTTAGATATTCCAGACAAGGAGGGTTCAATGTTTAATATAAAATTTACCTGTTTGTGAATATTTCATGTTACATGGGACTTTGATTTTGCAGAATGATACAGCAATATAATGAAATCACAACACAATCACAATATGACGATTGCAATGTATAGTTGGATCACAGTACAGACACGATTCCTATTACTGGTCTGTAAGATCACCAGTACAGTGCTGGAAGTCTTCAGTCTCCAGGAATATGTGAGGTAAAGCCAGCTCAAGCCTGTTGCTCTCTTCAAACTTCATTTTGTTGGTTTCAATTTTTATTAGAGCCACATGTACTTTCCCATGCAGGTCTGGCTGGCTGGGGAAGATAATACTTTTTATTGACTAGAGGAGGCCATTTACATAACCGCTTGACACAGTCAACTGATACAGCCATTTATCTAAAGCAAAGGCTACTCTCTGGTCCCCTTTATGTTGTGCTTCCTTTGTAACAGCTGTGGTCACTATACTCTTTTCTGAAATTCATGAGCACATCATCCTTGCTATAGTATTGGGTTTATGTGTCCAAGTTTTGGTAGCAGGGGGCTGTGAGGAGAGACCGGGGCTGCCCCATGCTAGACATATCTGGTTCCAGATGGCTCCTATGGACCAACCGCAAGACAGAGCTGAGCCTGTAAGGCAAGCTGGTGGTGCCTCTGTGGTAACATATTTAAGAAAGGGTGAAAAGTGCTGTACAGTAGTTGAGAGAGTGAGGAGTGAGAAAAAATGCAGACACCAAGGTCAGTGAAGAAGAAGCTGGGGGAGGTGCTCCAGGTGCCAGAGCAGATTCCCCTGTAGCCCATGGAGAAGACCATGGTGATGCAGGTTGTCCTCCCTGCAGCCAATGGAGGACCATGCTGGAGCACATATCCACCCTGCAGCCCGTGGAGGACCCCAAGCCACAGCAAGTGGAGGTGCCCTGAAGGAAGCTGCAAACTGTGGAGAGCCCATGCAGGAGCAGGCTCCTGGCAGGAGCTGCAGCCAACGGGGGACCCATGCTGTAGCAGTATGTTCCTGATGGACTGTACTCCATGCAGAGGACACATGCTGGAGCAGTTCTTGAAGAACTGCAGCCTATGGGAAGGACCCACATTGGAACAGTTCATGAAGGACTGTGTCCCTCATGAGGGACCCCATGCTGGAGGAGGGGGAAAGTGTAAGGAACATGGGAGCAGCAGAGGCAAAGTGTTATGAACTGACTGCAATCCCCATTCCCCATCCCCCCATGCCACTCAGGGGAGAAAGTAGAAGAGTCAGGAATGAAGGAATGAAATTGAGCCTGGGAAGATGGAGGGGTGGAGGGAAGGTATTTTCAGTTTTGTCTTTGTTTCTTGCCATCTTACTCTATTTTTGCTGGCAAAAAATTTAATTGCTCTTTCTCCAACTTGAGTCTTCTTTGCCCGTGATGGTAATTGCTGAGTGATCTCCCTCTCTTTATCTCGACCCATAAGCTTTTCCATCTTATTTTCTCTGCCTGTCCTGCTGAGGAGTGGGAGAGCAGATTGGTGGGCATCTGGCAGCCAGCCAAGCTTAACCCACCACACCTATCTTCTCTGAGCCTTCTTCCATTGTAGGTATTCGTTGATTTGTCACACAAACAAAATGGAGATTGATATCCCTGCTATGATGTTCCACATAATTTTTGTCTGTAACTAGAAGATTGTTTGGCAGGGACTGTTCCTTCTCTGTTATAATAGTACAGTTTCTCTAGAAAATGCACATAAAGAGATAGAGTAGATAGCAAAGCACAGACCTGAAAAACTCTTCTGCTCAGCAATAGTTGGTTTAGTCATGGATGAGATGGAACCAAATGTCAGAGGGAAGAACTGACAAGAACACCTTCTGTGTGGTAACATGGGAAACCATTTCTTCACTTTCATCATTTTCTGGCAAGTGTTCAGACAGCCCATGGTCACTAAAAATATTAACTATATGTCTGAAAGTTAATGGAAATTCTCCACACATTAAGTATAGAACTCAAAAAGCAAGATAGCATATGTGGGAAAATGCAGGAAATGAGTAAAGTATCTAAATTCTCAGCAAAATCATTCTCCTCTATTCCTTCCCCTTCACCAAAGTTAAGGTGCTTTCAAGTTAAGTTTCCACTTCTGGTGAAGTGTGTTCTTGAATTTTAAGTATGTCTATTCTGCTGCTGTTTTCAGCTCCTAGTTCTGTTTACATGGACAGGTCAGATGTTTAGCTGGGAGCTGCTAAAATGTCAATGTACTTACATCACATTAAATGAGCTGGGGTTCTGCTTAGCGATAAATCTTAGAAATTATTCATTTTCAGGGGGTTACTTCTCTGTGTCATGATTACATTTTATAGGTGTTATCTACTAAGGGATTCTCAGCTAATTGCTTAGAAACAGTATTAAGTTTACATTCTTGATAGCTTTGAACAGATGAAATACTGATTTCCATTAGTGAGTACACACAAAGCAACAGACACATGGAATTATCAGCCAATAATTCAGATAATGACCACAACAATCCTCAGCCCCTAAAAGGCATGTAAATTATTTTGAAATACAAGCACTTTTAAAACAGTTTAGCATAAAAAATATTAAAAGTTATAAAACAGATAGCAAAGTCAGGTCTGTTAAATGTATGCAACTTGAGTTGAATCTATTTGAAACTTTGGCAGAGTATAAGACTATTCCAAATCAGGTCAGGTGTAAATGAGACTGTGCTAATTTTTGATGTATGAATCTGTATGAATGGTTGTTGTGGTTCAAGCCCAGCCGGCAGCAAAGCACCAGGAGGGCACTTGCTCACTCCTTCCCCACTTCCCACCCTCTCTGGTGGGATGGGGAGGAGAATCAGAAAGGGGGGGGGGGGGGGCCGGGCAAGGTGGCAGAACCGCATGGGTTGAGATAAGGACAGTTTATTGAGACAACACAAGGAGAGAAGTTACAATGATAACAATATTACTAATAAAAGAATATACAAAACCAGTGATGCACAATGCAATTGCTCACCACCCGGAACCTGACACTCTGCCACTTCCCCTGCTGTGATAGCATCCCCTGGCCTGCTACCCAGTTATATATTGAGCACGATGTCATATGGTATGGGATATCCCCTTGGTTAGCTCGGGTCAGCTGTCCTGGCTGTGCCCCCTCCCAGCTTCCTGTGAAAATTAACTCTATCTCAGCCAAATCCAGGATAATCCTTATTTCCATGTGAAAAGTATTTGTGCATCTGCCTTAGCACATTTCCTTGATTCATGTACTCATGCAAATGCATGTATGTAGACATAAGTAGATCCTGATGATTCCCCTTCCCTCCAGTCCCCTATGTAACTTTTAGAAGTTCTTTGATAATTTAGAGCCTGGTAACAAAATAATGGACAAATATTAATGCTAGCTGTTTATTGTGATATTACTATGCTCATCAAAGGTCATTACGTTTTGTTTCGTTCTCACAAAGTGTTTTTTTCCTAAAAATAAAATGAAAAATTTTCATACCCAAACTTCATTCATGGAAGAGTGAAGAGTTAGTAATTGCCCTTAGCATTACCCAGAATCAATTCAATCATGTCTGCAAATGACTTTTGGAAACTGACTGAGGAGTATCAAGAAGCTACCTTAAAATGTCATCCCACAAATGACCTATTGTTCTTCTTCTAATAAATCTTCCTGTCTTTCTGTGGGTATACACCACAGTTTAGTGTATCTGTAAAGCCCTTTATTTCATTAGTTTTCATGCAAGCAACTTCCATTTTCATTATATTCTTTGCTTTTAATTTTTTAGTCTTTCAGTAGAGCTTTTTGTTGTGTGATCATTCACTACTTCTATGCACGTGTCTCTGGGGTGTAGCATAGTAGTTATTCTCTGTAACAAAACTTCTCTTAAAAAACCCAAAAGAAACACCAAACAATGCCCCCACCCCCAATGGCCCCAAGAAAAAAAAGACTGTTTAGAAAAAAAAGACTCCAGAGAGAAGTATAAGGGTGTTTCACACAGATCGACTTACCCAGACTAGATTTTCACCAGCAGAATGGGTTTACTACCCTTATCCTTATAAAAATTTCTCGGGATCTCTTAATGAACATTAGCTGTCAGAGCACTGATATCAATTTCTAAAGTAATTTCTGTCTCTCACAGTTGTCATCTTGGTAAAACACGATACTACTGCTTGCTGGGAAAACAAATCATTGTGTTTGCAATGTGCAGACAAATCAGTCTGGTGTTAAACAAAGAGCTGAACAGTTCTCTGCAGAGAAACTGATACTGATTAAAAATCCTGTCTTCACCAGTTCTTATGGCCAAACTATATTATATGGAAATATTGCCTCATCCTTTAGAAATTCAGATCAAACTAAGACCTGTATACTACTAAATAAAATGTTCCAAGAGAAAAGAAAGATGTTGCACAACTTATTTAAATGGGATTTTATTAAACCACACAACTATTTTAACAACAGTTAAAGTAATGCAATACTGTACTGATTACAGCAAGTAGGGGTGATAACATTACTTACTATAAGGTTTCCTAATGTTTCTAAAAATAACACCCTTTTTCTACCTGTCTTAATACTTAACCAAAATTAGCTAAACTGTAATCATCTGAACACTCAGCTTCTACATGTTATGTATACCTGGTTTAAACTAAAAATAAAAAAAAAAAATATCAAGCCCAAATAGGCTAGACATTTCTCTGAAAGAGGCTGAAGGTCAATATCTGGGGTTTTATCCATGTTAAAGAAATCTAGAAACTTGTTAAAAGCTATTTATGCCTCATGCTTTGAATTGTGGAGATTAAATTTGTCAGGAATCATGGATTTTTGCCATGTTTGTGGAAAAACAGAGAGTTTAGCCAAATTGCACAGCTTAAAAAAAAAAAAATTCCCATTCATACATATTCAATTGTAAAGCAGAATTTCACAGCTCCATTCCCTAAACACTCCATCTGCACTGAGCATGTTCTGGCCAGGTCTCAGCAGATATTCATGAATCATGGTAGCTCTACATCTAAGAATTGTAAGCTACAGCAAAAGGATTGTTCCTCTTGAACAACCAGTCTCTATATTTGTGCCCAGGCAGCAAGAGAAAGTGGACAGAGGAGATGAGGGTGCAAACTATCCTATTTGAATTCAGTTAAGATAAAAGATATTTTTGGAGCTAGATGACTAGACAGAGATTAGGAGGGGCATAGGAGGTTCAGTTTCAAGGAAAACACATTACATGCTGTAAACTGAGACTTATTGAAAGAAAAAATGTCAGCAGGATTCTGGTATATAACTTCCAGAGAGTGGTTCAGGAATCTGTGATTAGAGGTGAAGGGTAATTAAAGGTGTCTGGAAAGGCTAGACAAATATGTATAGATATAGTCTGGTAAGAAACCATAGTACTGTTGCAGACCTGAGGTGGTCTATGAGAAATAAAATGGTTAATATGGTGGAAAAGAAGAAGCAAGATTAGATGTAGAGCCCAGAAATGAAGATTTTTATTAGAAAGAATTTGAGCACTAATGGAAAGACACAAGTGAAGGTCAGAAGGCAACAAGGGAGTCAGGCTGAATGAAGAACCATGGGGAGAGCAAGTGGAATTTTATGGGCAAGCTGTTAGCAGGATAGTCTTCAGCAGTAGGCAGAGGTTTTATCCAGTAAGGAAAGAGATTAATGATGTGAGCAGATATGTATGATATTTAGTAGCTTTTGTTAATTGGAAGCTCATGTGAATTCTAGCACTTAAGCATAGCAATAAGTACAACTACAGTTCAACAACATTCAACTATGGGACAAAACAACAAATAATAACTAGCAATTATGGCAATAAGATAATTATGAGTATGGCAGTAGAAAATATAATCATAGCCATCTTATAAAATAACTAATTAGATTATGTCAATGGTAGTGGATAACTACTACAAACTCAACATCATGCTATCATTAAAATATTAGCAGAATAGTGTTATGGGTCTGGCAGGCACTCTCAGTCCCAAATCCCTGAGCTCTCAAACAAGCTTAAGTTAACAAGACTCCTATCTTGGTCCTTAGAGTTCACATTCATGGTACCGGGGAACCAGCAGCATCCTGCTGGAGTGTCAAGGTGACTTGGAAAAGGTGCTTGCCTCTACAGAAGTTGACTCTCAGTCACTGATACCTGCAGTGCTGGTCCTCCTTACATCAAAAGTTTAGTAGTCTTTTGAGTTGCCTTTTATTCCCTCAAAAGGCTGATCATGTTATTCTGTTCTTTACTTCCCCAGTTTTGCAGACTGATAATTTTGCTGAGTTTGTTTTTCAGTCTGGAGATAACTGATTGCTGTGTCCTTGGTCATCACGTTCTTGTCCTGAAAATGATCCTCTGGGGAGTCAGCTCCTCAAAACTAATTCAGAAATGACTGTTCCTTCTTCTTTCTGCAGCTGACACAACCACATCATTATCCCACTGTTTTTCGTGTGTTCCAGTTATTATGTTAGCTCAGCAGTGCATTAGTTCAATTGTTGTAGCCCATAGATATTTCACTATCTAAACCTTAGGTTTAATCAACATTTCAGTCTGTATCTATGCAATACCAAATACATTTGTACTAGGAAATGCCACACCAAGGCTTATCTTGACCTCAGTGGTTACCTCTCCCCTACTATGGTGACTAGCCACTTGCTAAGGTCCATCTCAGATCAGCAGTTGCCTTCTCCCACAGTAGCAGTATATATTAAGGCCTATTGTCCTATCCAGGCTGAGCAACTCCCTTCCCTGACACAGATTTCAAACCTTTTTGGGATTCTTAAATTTCCTCTTACACATGCAAAGTAGAGATTGGGCAGTAGGAACAGGGAAATATTATTGTGGAGTCCAAAAGAAAAAAGTATGTACTGAGTAGTTTAGGAGAATGGATCTTTGATGAGAAAATCTCCTAGCCCATGTTGTGGGATTCATGATCGTTGTGTGAAACTAGTCTTGGGGCAACAACTCAATTACACTTTATAAACGGGATGAAAACTTTCTGCAACTGCAAAAAATTCCTGTTGCTCATATAACAGAAGGCTCTGAGCTGACAATATTTAGGATTGATAGAGGGTTTGTAACAAGATTATTAAAACTGTCTTTCAAAGAATCATCTGCAAAAAAAAATATTATGAAAATATTACTTATAAATACATTTTGTTAAACTCATGAGTTTTGTCTAGCATTTTCCAGAGACAGCTGGTGACTCTTTAAAAATAGAAATTAAAAAAAACCAAACCCATGAGTTGTTTGGCCAAACCACTTCCCCATAATCCTTTGACAGTTTTACAGGTTTTCAGCACCTCATTTTGGGTTTTGTTTTCTTGTTTGCTTGCATTTTCCTAGTCATAACGCTGTGGATTCTCCATTACTGTAAAGTTTGCTTTAAGTGGTAACTCACACACTTATGCTTTATTGTACTGTATTCACATGCTCTTCTATTTTTCTCATGTACCTGTTTATCAGTGAAATGTCCTGTTCTATACTGAGTCCAGAATTTCTAATGCTGATCAGAAATCAGTATTTCTACCCCTTCTGACTAGAATTCATACTGACTCAGAGAACTGTAAACAATTATGAAGCAATTAATAATGTTCCCTGTGTTGGGGTAATGAGTGTAGAACAAGAGGCATTTTTGGGGTTCAGTGATTAATATAATCTGACTCAAAAAGAACCTGAATTCTCTGCCTCAGGGAAAAAGGAGCCCCTCAACATATGTGAAGACTGAATTCAGAATTCAGATGGGATGAAGAGCAGCTTATACCCTAGTGCCTAGGACATCCCGCCAAGGAAAACCAGACAGTAATAATTGGAACACTTAGAAACATGTTTACAAGAAATGACTGCATGCATCAAGAGAATATTCTGTTCTTTGATTTTAAGTCCAGTGGTGGAACTAAATCAAAATGCTTGCACTCTGTCCCTGCTGAAAATGAACAGATGGCCTTGTTCTCTTGTGCTGCGAATATTTTTTCTGCACATACATTTCAACAGCAAACCTCTATTCCCTTATCTCCCTGAAAAAAAGTTGCGGCAGGGGGGGAGGCAGAAAAAGAAAAGACTGTAAAACATGAATGACAGTGAAAGTCTATGAAATCTTAATGAGTCTGCTTCATAGCTGATGCATTGTTTGGCTATAAATCACCAATGTTTATTATAAGATCAGTGTAGTTACCATAGATCACATAGAATGTGAATAGAGTGGAAAATAAATATGCATTTGAAATAATATCCTATTCTCAGGCACGCAGAATACCAACTTATTGTTGCTCATCATTACAAAATATAACTAAACTATAACATGACATAGCTGTGCAATAAATGTTACACTCTATAGCAGCATCAAAGTCAGGTATCATTTCTTTCTCTGTTTATGCTTTCTCCCTCATCCTCTTTTACATTTCTTTCCTCTCTTTTCAACTCTTTAATCCCTTCAATATCCTATTATTATCACATACAGGGAACTTAATTTTCTCCAACTTTCCTCATTAATTTTCCCAGTTCTTCTTCTGCTCCTTCATCTTTCTCTCACTGTTTCTAAGACATTTGTAATAGGTTTTCTTGATTTTCTACATGACTTTTATAGCTATTTTACTGTCTTGTACCAAAAAGATAACTTGGTGATATTCCTCAGAGATTTTTGCTCAAAGTCAAAAATTTTTGCAAATCTAGTGAGAACTAGAATTTTAAATATGTTGAAGTATCTGTGATGAAGTTACTGTCTGATCCATTCCCACGAGAAACATCCCATCAAAGTAGGAAGGACTAGGAAAGTATGGACTGAGGTATCTTCCACCACGTTAGCATCCCAGTCTTAGAGGTTATAAAATCACCCTTCCTGCTTTGTATGAAGAACCTCTGGGTGAATTTTCTGACTACTGACTTACTTACTTAGGGAGAGGGAAACTCTTCAGATCATATTTTAAAAGGAAAGTCTGACCTGGAAGTGTCATGAGGAGAAGAAAAGTCCACTAATGATAAGATTTCCCTTGTATTTCGCTCCACACAAATCATACTTGTTGATCTTTTAATTAATGCAGTTGACATGTAATTAAGGAGGCATTTTCAGTAATAGTAGGCTAGGCTGTGAGTAACCTTCCCTCCTTTTAGAATTTTGTTAGCATTATATTAATGACTTAATCTTCATGTACTCTGTTTTTTTGCCTAGGATATTATAGGTATATTATTAATTCATAGTTTCATAGACATTTATGCCGGAAAAGGATATTGGATCATCTAATGTGACACACTGTGCACTCTGGGCCCAACAATGTGCATTTAACTAAGGCATACCTTCCTCAAAGACATTCAAACTGCACTCCAGCTTTTCAAGAGATAAAGATTTCAGTATTTCTTTAATTTCAAAGGAAAAACATGTTCTGCATTAACATGTGTAAATTCTTTATAACTGGAATCTTTTTTTTTTACTTCAGCACCAAATGTGTTGTATATTATAGCCATGTCCCCCACCCCCTCCAAAACAACAAAACCCAAACCAGCAGTTTAGGATACTCACTTGGCAAGGGTGGCTACTATAGCAGATCATGGGTAATTCAGTCTATCTGTGGTGTTCCTTAAGAAGAGCACATGAGGAGACAGTCAAACAATAACTTAGGCATGGCATCTCTGTGTCACAAATTGTTCTCCATTGTTCTCCATTTTCAAATATTTCAGTTTCCAGTATCAATCCAGAATTAATATCCATGAAAAAGCCCTCATAATTTTCATTCATTTATAGGAATGCAATACTGTACATTTAAATAATGCATGCATGCTCAAGCAGCCCTAAATATTTCAGAAGCCATAAGAACCTTGCCAGACCAGGAGCCAATAATGAACTCTATCATGCTTTGTTGGTCCATCTTACTGGGCATACTGTAAAAGATCAAAAGATGGGATAACAACCAGCTGTACTAATTGCATTGCTTCCGTGTTGGTTCTTTTCCTTCTGAGTTATTACAGGAACCATGCCTTCAGCAGGTGTATCACACAGATTGAGTGGATGGGTCAGCTTGTAAAACAAAACTAAAACTCCAACAGTTGTTCTGGTCAGGTGGAGAAAACAAATTGCCCATATTTATTACACCCACCTAAGGGGAAAGCTCTGGAAATAAACAAACAAGCTCCAGAGTCCAAGTGATTATCCAAACCTTCCTAAAACATGCAAGGACCTAAGCTGGCAAAAACCCCAGCATTCTTTATTATTGTCCTAGTTTTCTACACTTTTAACACACTTTTCTATGTCCTGATTTCCAGAGTACTAAACCACTGCATTCCAATAAAGAGTAGAAGCTAGAAACAATAACCTGTCTTTAGCTGCACAAAGTTGCTTAGTTGTCCCCTTTTAATTTCAGCAAAAGAATGGTGAAAAGACGGAGACAAATGATCCAGCAGTTACAGAAAGAAGATAGAAATTACTCCCTTTCAGCTTTCAGTCATTTCCTGTTTACTTAAACGCTTATTTTACCCAAACCAGAAAACTCCAAAACTGTCAAATTAATAGAATCATAGAGAGAAAGATGCAAAGAGGTTCTTTAGGCAACAGAATTTTGTGTCTCAAACTGCTGGGCAAGGCTGACAGTGTCAGCTAACTAGAGGCTAAGATCTGGAACAAGAAAAGTACTTAGGCACCGAGTATTGCATTACCTCATCAGTAACGCTCTGGTTCATCTCACCTAACCCCAGATATTTACGGAGCAGACATCTACATGACCTAAACAGACTCCTTTATGGGCAGTGGAGGAAAACAAGCACTTACATGATGCAATTTGTCTCATCCTAGTGTACGCTAAAAATAGGACAAAGGAATTGTACTATAGAAGTGTCAACTCATTGTTAGTGACCAAAGAGAAAGTTGGAATTAGATCGTATTTAGCTATCGACACTGTTGGTGTGATGAACATTTAAAAAATATACCTTACTAACTATAAATGGGACACATTTTTCCTTATACAATACAGAGACACATAAATGACTCCTAACAGCATCAACAGACTCTGGACATTTGAAACTTTATAAATTACTTGCAGTAGTGTAGCAATGAATCTGGTCCTTCTTTTTGGGTAATTTAACTTTGCTTATAAATTGTTATTTGGCATTTTACCTAAATGCATTTTGCATGTTTGTGGTTTTTCTTTTTGAAAAACTGATAAGTTTGCAAGTCCACTGGATCTTTCAGTATGGAAGACATGTTATTGCAGCAAATTCTTTATGCACTGAGATATAAATATGTTTATACAAATGTATATATATATATATAAATTTGCGTACAGTTAGATTCGAAGGTCAATGAGGGAGGGAAATGGAGGAGCCTTTCACATACCATTCAAGCCTATTTCTCTATGAAATATAGTAAAAACCATACAGATGAGGTTTTTTAAAGATTATGAGTCATATTTGAAGATTTTTATTCCACAAATATATTCCTATTTACACCTTATCAACTGACTGCAACTTACTTATAAAGCTGAAATTCATTCTCTTGTCCTTTCAGGCTGCACAATTGCACAGATATTTCTGTAGGATAATATATGCTTTCAGATTATGTAAAGCAAAGATACTATTGTAGCTCTTCATGACAGCAGCTATCCATCTGCACTGCAATTAATGAACCAGAATTAGTTTTTTTCTCAGGTCTACATTTCCTACTAATCAAGAATTTGCCACTGGGAACACAAATACCTGTACTGAGAAGACACAAGGAGTAAAACACTGATACAAAACATCTAATAGAAATCTGCATATAATGAAAATAATTCTTGAAAAATTGTCCAACCTCACTGGCAAATAACTAGCATTGTGCAAAAAAAGTATGGAGCTGAACTAGATGTCATAACTTGATTTTACTTTTTCTTCGTTTTAATCTCTTTGGATATATAATAGTTTTTATGCTTAATTTCCTTTCTAAACCATATGGAAATGAGGTCTGATTCAAGATTCTGTTCTTAGAAAAAGAAACATTGTTATATTCAAAAGCTTTTCCATATTAAACATCTCTTTTTTTCCAAAATATTGTAGCATCCTTATTTTTACCAATCAAGAAACTAAGGAATAGATGTGTCCCAAATGAAACTATTAGTTAATGATGGGATCAGGACTAAAATCCATCATCCTGTCCCTGTAGAGATATCTCCTCTAACTATCTAAAAATATCCATTCCCTACCTCAGCTGTCCACAGGCAAGAGTAACTACTGGCTATGTTGTGTGCTTCATTGCTGATGTGCACAGAAGTGTTAGACACAGAAAGAACCACAGGAAGGCAGCAGATGGTATTGTCTAGGGATGAAGCTGTAATTTGCGCTCTTCCATTTACTACCATACATACATTTAAATAATAAGAAATATAATGAAAGAGCAGTAGTTCCACTGACGGCTTTTGGCATCATTCTAAGCTTGTATGCAGAGTTTCTGAATTAATTGTCCTATCAACCAGGGTCCAAAAGAAAAATCTAAGGTTCCAGCTGTATTTTTTAACAGAATGTTTTCAGAAATATTAAATTAAAAACTTAATATATACTATTATATTATTCATGCTAGAAAATGAGTGACTTCAAAACTCAGTGTCAGATTGTCCACAAATCTTATTTATTTATTTACTTTAAAGAGTTTTCTTATCTTAAATTCTTTATGCCTCAGACATTCATCTGGAGTCTGATGTTATGAGCCTTCAGGCTTACCTAGAGTTACTGTGGTGATGGGTTTTAAATGTCCGTATGGTAGTTAAAGGTTTTCTGCTGACTCATAGTCACAACTGAAAAACGCTAATGTACCCTGTCACCTCAGCTACTCAGACTCATCTGTCATCTCTGGTCTCTTGGCTTGTCCCATACCTCAAGATGCCTGTTGCCATTCTGTCTGCAGGACTGACTGCAGCAAAGGAGGACATTTGTTAACACTTATGCTTATGTGAATTTTCAAAGACAAACAAGTGTCTAGGGAGAATTAGTATATTTTCTCAGCCTTAGTTACATGTCTAGTGCCTTATCAGAACCATCAAGCCAAAAAGAAAAATTGCCTTACTTATCAATGTTCTCAGATCATCATGTCTATGACACTTCCACTTAGTAAAGGAAGTGCTTTTGTAACATCTTTAAAATTCACTCCTGGCTTGTGAGACATTCAGTCTGGAAAAGGACATAATATTGTGATTTAAGTGACCATCAAGAACAACAGTGACCGAATAGTTAAAACTCAAAGCAAGGTGTTCGTAATCAAATTGTGTCTTGAACTATTTTAAACTGTTCACACAAACAATTTCTTGATTGACTTCATATAAGCAACTCATTGGTAAACACTGAACTCTGTTGTGAATAATTTGCAAATAATAAAAAAAAGCAAGCATGTAAAAGAAAATATTCCTAGAGCATTATCTGTCCAAATCTGTTGCAGCCTCTTTCTTGTATTATCCACGAGAAGCCAAAGACTGTTTACCTCCTCTCTAAACAGTCTGTAGTGAAGTACTGGGGAACCTGGCAGGCCACAAAAAAAATTCAAAGCAAATGCTAAAAACAATGCTTTTTCATGGATACTTTTTAATCTCCCCTGTTTCATATTCATAATATTATGATTTTAAAAAGTGTGCACATTCTTACACAATGCATAGATGCATAGGACTCCTGAGTGACCACTTTTAAAACAAAAGATCAATTATGTATCCATCTCCACCTCTGCACATTTTCCAAAGTCCATGAATTCTCACATTTTCCTCCCTCTTCCTGAGTGTTTTTGGTCTTCTAGGTTTAATTTGTTAATTTAGTTCCCAGATGCACTTTTCTCCTTTCTCTCCTATTCAGTAGAACAATACCTTTGTTTTAGCTGCTCCAAAATGATTTCTGGACACAAACTGTTTTCACCTCAAAGAAATCAGTCTCTGTGTTCAGCTGCTGAGATATTTCAGGTACCTCTCCTCTTTCCTTTGCAGATATTCAAACAAAGTTTGTTTATTGATACATAATACGATGTACACAACATCCAGATTTCAGAAAAGAGATTCTAAACCATTTACTTGTTATTTTAGATTGTTCAAAAGATCAAAGACTTCCCTCAGTAAAAAAAATTTAAAAAATCTATATGCAAAAATCACAACATCCTGTTGTGATTTCTCTGTCCCCCAAAATCTGTTAGCCATATTCTGCGATGCCCAGGATCTGCTCCCTGTCCTCTCCTCTCTGGCTGACAAATCAACTATCAACTATTAATGAAAACTAGTTTTCTTCGTCTGTATCTTCTCTACCTGGAGGGACATTCTTTGACATTCTTCTTTTCTAGGTGTAAGAATTTACCTGTATGCTTCTTTGATATTCCAGGGTGATGTCTATGTTACAAGATACTTTTATAAAAATAAAATAAAAAATAATAATTAAAAAGTTACAATTCAGAATGGAAATATTCAGCATAGAAGTATTCAGAGATACACTAAATGTAATTATACACCACTTTGTTCCTATTTTCAAAAAGAAAAAAGCAAACAATTACAAATCAAGTACTCTGTTATGTTTTTGTCTTTTTTTTAACCATGTTTCAAGGACATTTTCTATTATCATTTGTTTATTTATGTCATACAATCAGACATTAGTAATGTACAGTTGCAAGAACTACTAAGTAGTGAGCTTGCATCATCAAGACTTTCTTTTCCACAGGAGGATGGCAATTTAAAGAATCAAAATTTACATACCCTTGTTACGTGTTTGTGACACTGATAGATTGAGTAGTGTAAGAGGTTTTGTCTGCTACAAAAGATGTTGTCATGTGAACATCCTTCTGGTAATTATTAGCAATATAATAATTTGAATGCCTGAAAACACAAAAATGAATGCCAAAAATACAAAAATCATATAATTATTGTACTACTGTGGTTCTGAGGATAAGGGTGTCAACAGTCTGCCTCTCTTCTCCAGTTCCTTATTTTCCAGCTGACTGTGATTAGCTAACATGACTTCTGTGGAGGGCTGGGACCTGTTATGCACGTTGTACAGTGCAGGCTGAAATCCTCTGATTTACCCACTTCCTTCCGTCTTCCAAGAAGACTCTGTCCTCTCTTTTGCATTAAAATAGGAGTTATTTTCTATGCTTTTCTAGAAAAGAGAAGTGGATTCTGGCCTAAAAAGATCATCTCCACCACTGAAACTAGTAAGTAACAAAGAAGTTTGGAAAAGATACCAGATAGATAAGAACGGGAACAGGAGTATCACATTAGGTCCACTAGTACAGAGTAGGACACAGATCTATTATCATGACTAAGACAACACAGGTGCATGATAATTTTGCCATCATTTAATATGTTTTGATCACTTCCTGTTACTGTTTCAGCTCTGAATTCATTTAAATTGTCTTGTCAGTCATTTGCAAATTTTCATCTGGGCTCTTCAGGAGGTGTTCCAGTCTTTCAGAGAACACAAAATGAACAATACAGCTGATCTTTTCAGAATAGCTGTGCAGAAGGATTACAGTCCACAAAAGCTCAAAATCTTTTTTTTTTTTTTTTTTTTTTTTTTAAATTCATAACATGTGGTTAAGTCTCAGGTTATGAACAGAAAACTGTAGATACACAAAAAAATAAAGAACAGTTTCTACCACCACCTTCAAACCAAATCACTGTATTTAGCACTTTGACTCAAAATGGCATACTTCTAATATATCACAGGATTAAACCCACAGCAGAAAAGTCATACTCAAACACTGATGAACTTGAGGCCAACAGACAATTAAAGGAAATATTCTGACTGACATCAGAGGAACCATTTTTACACCCTGAAGAGCTTAAAATGCACTTACCAGAAGTAATGATGAGTATTTATACATCAGGTATCTTATTAATCATCAGATTTGATTTGTATCTATCTCTGTGCTTCTTGCTGACTCCTGAACTTCTCCTACTCTTGATCTTTTCATTCCTCTGTATTTAAATTATATTAGATTTTTCATCTGCTTTAGTCTTTACAATAATACCTCAGTTTCTTGAGACTCGGAATAGGTATGTTATCATGTGCCTAATTATATTTTAAATGCCTTGCATTTTTGCCTAGGACAAAAAATTAAGAGTTCAATTTGTATAATAGAAATTTAAAGTAAAACATGTTCAAAGTATCCATGAATTCAGGGCTTCAGAAAATTCTGCTCTTTCACCTACTTTTTTTTTCCCAGAGAATTACTTGTCATTATTTACACTTATGAGTAGGAAGCAAGATTTTATGCTTTGCTGCTCAGGTAGAAAATGTTGAAATTAGGAAGACATGAATGATTTCTCGCAGAAAAGTCAATTGCTTTTTTCGTATGCTCTGAGTTAATTTTATGGCCTTAGTTTCAATTTCTCCTCCCAAATTCCTATACATCTATTTCTTAGAAATGACCTAAGCCTGTAAGATTTAAGCTCTAAGATTCAACCCTTTGTCTTGCAGACGTCCATCCGCCCATTTCTGATATATCTGAGATAACTCACTCTTTGGTCTGGGGAAAATGACATGATGATCTGTAGCTTTTTTTTTTTTCCTCATCTATAAATTCTTCACTACATCACAGATGTGTATTTTAGATTAAGTTCATCAATGAGATGATTAGTTTCTGGGTTGACTGGAAGAATTAACTTCTTAGATTGACATGCTTTTTTATTAAAAAAAATATGTAAAATATTTTTGCAGGTTAGTGGTTATAACAATTAATGTTGATTAGCAACTGAGACATAGATATTTTAAAAAGACATAATGATACAATTCAGGTTGCAGCATCATTTTGAATACAATGCCTGATGGACTTCCATGGGATATAAAACCTATGTGGATATAAATCAGCATCTGACTAAAAGGGAATTAAAAAAACCCCTTATTTCTGAACAAATCCATAACATTATTTTTAAACAGATTGTACAAAACATCTTCTAGCATTTTTTTTCTGTTTCTAATTTAAAGATCACAGTCTTCAACAGGTCATTACTATTAGTGTACTGTAGTTTAAGTATTAGCCACAGAGAGATATGAGGGAAATGGAGAAGGGAAGTATTCTTCTCAAACCAAAAGAGAGAGATTTGAAAGCATAACAAAAATATTGCAGCACTCTAACAATCTACATGATCAGCAAAAAGCCCTTCCTCAAATAAATTAGAGTAGTTTTTCTCACCATAATTTTTTAACTAGGCTGATTGTTTAGAACAGTTAATAAATTGTAATATTTTTCCATTAAAGATTATAATATTTTGTGAATTCAGATTTTGATTCTTTTTTTTTTCTTTCTTTACAAACATTTTTCCCCATTTCTGCCATTTTAGAATTTCTTGACATGAAAATAAAGCATTAAACACTTTCAAGCTTCTCTAGGGAAAACATTGCTCTACTTG
This sequence comes from Aquila spilogaster, assembly GCA_024606505.1. Lineage (NCBI taxonomy): Eukaryota > Metazoa > Chordata > Aves > Accipitriformes > Accipitridae > Aquila > Aquila spilogaster. The sequence continues at coordinate 20,392 of JANHGO010002722.1, forward strand.
CGCTTAGCCTTGTTATCCATCAATCACTCAATCAGCCTTTATTTTATGTACAGTAACACGTTGGGAGAATGAATCTCAAAGTGCCATGCATAATAGCTGTTAGTTAACAAGAGAAGGCTAATCTCAGCTGATGAATTTTCACCTTTGTTTCACATCTACTTAAAGAGTTTCTAATAACCTCAGGGAATAAGTGTTATTGCTGCAGGGTATATGCTTGAAGTCCTAGTCTCTGTGTTTTGTGCAGCTGTGTCCATGATCACTATGGAATAAAATGAACTTGGGTTTAAAATGAAAAAATAGCATCAATGGCGGAATTTTTATGCTACATAGCAGAACAGTGACTAATTACATTTTTGTGACTTAAGAACTTACCATGGCCACTGCCAGGCAAACTGTTATAAATAGATCAAAGCTGGCTGTGTTACTGAACCAGTATCTGTACAGTAAAATTAATTGTAACTACATTCTTTGCAGCTAACACAGATGAGGAATACACCTGAGGGAGGTCACGATGTTCTTATGCAAAACTGAAATTGTCCCGCTAGCTACATAATTGTTACTTGGCAAACCCTGCCCCTGACTCCACGAAACATCAAGAGACCCACAAGGGAGCTCTCATCGGGACTTTTCGTCTGCACTTTTCCATTAAAAAAAAACATTTTGTGTCAAAGTGAATGGTGGTAGTAAGTCTGCCCTGTACTTACAGTATTATTAGTAATAACGATAATTTCTAAAATCCCATATATTTTTTTTCCATCTTTTTGCTGCTTAATACAGAATGTCAAGCTTCCTACATCAAGAGTCTGACTTATATTTTCTGGGTAATGTATAGACAGAAGAACAGAAGCCAGTGGATACAAAATGGCAAATGCACCTGGAAAGCCTGACGAGTATCTGAGAGCTTCAAAATTTCTCCTGAAGTGTATGTATGCTATTGTTTGTTAGAAGAAAAGCAGCAGCAGAAAACTAACCAAATTCACTGTAATGTAAACAGACTCTCTTGACTCTGCTACTAACTGAGCTTCTTTTTCAGGGTAAACAAGCATATAATTTCTATTGTTAATTAGATACATTTCAGTAAATTCTGGTATAGGCTCATTTTCCAAACTATATGTGTTGACATCTGTATTAGTAATATTACTATTAACAATTAAAAGGAACAGCAGTCATTTTCACAACTCAGATGAAAATTCTGCAGAATTTTTCTGAGAAATTATTTTCTATTATAATCTAATAGATTTTTGTAGAAAAATCCAGACCTGAATGTGTTGCATGTAAGCAGGCCAGCTTTCTCTCTAGTAGATTCTCTACAGAGAATGCCTGTATTTCCTCTGTAGGCCTAGTGAAAAATTAGGAGCAAGGTAACATGATATTATCTTTAACATTTACGTGTTCTTTTTATTTGTTTGTTTGGTTGGCGTTTTTTTGTGCAGAGTATCTAATTTAAACAGTATAATTCAGGCAGAGAAAACCTTGAGAATGTTTCCTCAAACATTTCAAATAATCAAATAAAAATTCATAAAAGTTTGGGATGTTCAGAAGCAAACAGAATGGCACAGCACTAAGAAGGTTTCTATCCCAAAAGAGAACGACAGTATATAGATAAAGCTGTAAGGGTAATTTTACCTTCAGACCTTAAATGGCTGGTAAGTTTTGTGAGATGATAGAAACTGCTTCACCAAAGTGGGGAACCTGAGCTCATGATTGAAAGATGAGAAAAATTCTAGTAATTCTACTCAGAGCAGCAGTCTGGAGGAAGGGACCTACCCGTAGGAACTCAGCACATTTTGGAGGATATTTTTGTCTCCATATTTGTGAATTTTTGCCCCCCAAGGCAAAATATTAGTATGTATTTACTGCGGCAATTTATTGTGAGTTTGAATAAACATCACAAGGAACTAAATTTGTTTAAAGGTAGTAGTTTTTCATAGCACATATTCAGTCCTACGAAAGAATCAGTATGCCAATCCAAATAAATCTCCATCTTTTTTTTTAAAGCTATAATGCTTACTAGCACATGTCAATTAATAAGCAGAGTGCTTATAATAATTGGCACTTAACACTGTATTATGAATCAGGTTGTTCACTGTTAATGGAATATAATGGATTGTAATTCTGCATTTTAATATATACCTGCCAAAGCATGCCACTCTCACCTTCCTTTCCGTCTTTGTAACCAATTATATAAAATTTGACAATGATAAGTAGACAAATGGTAATATTTCACACACTGTTTCATTAGTTTTAGAAATGCAGTGGCTATGGACCATTTCTAGTGCTTTACAAAAGTCCTGTAGGTTTCACATAAATTATCAACATATGATTGTCCATTTCTCCTAGGTGAATGCTTACTTTCATTATGAATTTTTACACAGGGTCATACTAGAAATATTCTACACATATTGATTATTAAATATATTGAGTGTAGCCACTAGGTAAGTGATACTTACACAGGCATTCTGTCACTTCTGATACCAAACTGCCGAGAAACTTTATTTGGTTTTGGGTCTGCTGTTGTTAGAACTCCTGAAATCTATTCAGGTGTAAATAAACAATAGACATAAGTCTTGAAAGCACTGGGATCGAGGCTAAGTGATCTCTGCTAATAATTACTATTTCATGTGTGACATGGAGCTTGGACAAACAAACCTGCCCATAGGAACCACTGTACCTGATCCCTAAGGAAGAACACATAATAAGGTAAGTGCCTAGTAAATAACCACAACAGCCAGCTGAGGTTTTGTCCCTGTCATTTTCTGCTGGGAATTAACTTAGGTCAGTTCTTTATCAGGGAAAAAAACTATAGAAAGAAAAAGAAAGAATGTTTGCACTTTTTGTAGCATAGACATGCACCATTTTTGTTTAGCTGCACAAAGCAATAGCAATGTTTCTTTTCAAGCCAGTGTTAATTAAAGTTTGAATCAATCTCTCTACCATTGCTAGCAGTAAACTTTAAAATATATTTGCTTGTTCGGCTTGGCAGCAGTGAAAGAAGTGGCTTCTTAGGCTATTTTTTTCTCATTCCTGTTATACTGAAGTGCTAATATATATGTGTGTGTGTGTGTGTGTGTGTATATATATATATATATATATGAAAAGGTCACTGCCATTCACTAAGCTAGTTATGTAAAGTGCAATCTTCCTGTATGACAACATCTAGCAGCTAAACAGAAATCAATTTACCTTTCTGCAGATAACTTGTATGAATTATAAATAAAAAAAAAATCAAGATATTGGAGCAAGAATATATATTGCTTTCATAAAACCAGTGCAATGAAAACTTCCTCCCCCCCAAATAATTACTTACATTCATTTCATTTGAAATAAAAACTAAAACTGAACAGTAAGTCTCATTAGAACCCAAGAGGAAAGGAAAACATGTGAAGTTTATGCATTGAATCTTAACCTCACAAGAAATAAAAGTGTCTATACAGCTTACCAGAGCCAGTAAGGTTGTCCTCAGTTTCATCATGAAACAGGATTCCCATTTCTGAAGATGTCAGTTTGATTATTGAATAGCATAGAGCAGAAGTATTGGATATGCTATTATTTCAATCAGTTGTGATTCTGTGCTTCCTTTGAAGCTTTTTTAGTACACAAACAAAACATTTAACAGACAATAGAAGTAATACATTGAGAAAATATCAGATTATTTTTAATATTAGGAATTTCTATTGATGGAATAAGTACTTTTCTTCTTTACAAACTTTTTAATAGCTGCATTATCATAGTTCCTGGTATACTGCACCTCAGAATGTTTACTAGTAGCAGAGCACCTGTAATTAACAAACCCAATCTCCTCCTAGACTTCTAGGAGCAACAAAAAAAAATCACCAAATCATCTCAGTCTTGCCTAGATCCTGGAAAGCATGTTTATGCTGTGTGAGCTGTGGGAGGCATCCCTTTATAATGGCAGATTGAGAAAACCATTTAAAGAATTAGAAAGAGATTGTTGTTACGGCTAGCTTCATCTGTTGAGAACCTAGTGCCAACAAATGGGTAAAACACTGGAAGAAAATGGAACACTCCTAACTTTTATCCTTTATGTTGAAAATTAAACCCTGGATAACACTGAGATGTAGATTCCTGCATGTATATGTTATGTTCACATGGTACATACTTAGATGCATACAGACTGGATAAATAAATAAAAAAAAAGAGTACTAGAGAAACACTGTATCATACTCTTGGCATCTTGAATTTCGGTAATTATTCTTTTAAAAAAAAAAACCCAAGTAGATAATTGTTTCCATTTAGCCAGTCTGGGGTTCTCTAAATTCAGAACTGCTGGATGAACTTTATAGGTTCAGGTCAAGGTGTACGCTCTAGTTAGTACTTGGCTACCTGCCTGAACTGACCTACAAAATGAACGGCTTGAAAAATAAAATGAAGGAATCTGTTCTTTGGAGATACCACTTACTGTGTTACATGGCATTACTATTATTATAATCCTGGGTTAAATTATGACTCTCCAAAGGATTGTAAAGGGGAGATAGTCAGTGACTGTTTCCTCAGCGTAGGAAAAGCAAAAACAGTTAGCATTTTTGTAGAGACCAAGGCTGAACCTTTAAAGTGAGTGACGCCACTTAGTGAAATTTTTGCATCACAGAGCAGTCTTGGAATGCGGTTCCTTTCAGATGAAACCAAATCAGCAGATAAGGTTTGGAAAAGCACCTGATGTTCTCCAACCAATAATTTTTTTTTTTTTTTTTGTGCCATCATGGAACCAGACCAGGTATAATTTGAAGCAAAAAACAGGAAAGAAAAAAAAACCCAACCCAAACAAAGAAAAAGAAAATACATACAGTGGGGATAAAAGGTTGTCAACACCAGCTGCTGTTCTGTGCAGATTCACTCCCTGTGATACATATTTATACAGACATAGGCAATGGCATTTTTAAGTCAGCCATCCCACAAAGTCCTAAGCATTAGAAATGATGAAAGTGTACATCCTGGTTAACATGGTGGTCCATCACATCTCATACCCCTGAAGTATGATGCAATGGTTAATTTCCTTTTGAATTATGAAGTGTGCTTGGAATTCTGTTTCTTAAAATCAGTGCGCTTAATGGAATTACCATGGTTTGATTCCTCTTCATGGTTCCTCTTACATTCCCCTGTGCTTTTATGCCACAATGGAATAAAAACATTTGACAGCACACAACCAGCAGCAGGGTGTGTTGTTTGTGTAACTGTCATGGCTCAGGGAGACTGATGTCATATCTTTAATTTTTAACTTTCTAACCATCTCTTGCTGCCTTTATTTCCAGAGCACTGTATATATTTTCAAATATAACAAAATGTCTAATTGTAAATGTAACCCAATATCCTATTGTATTAAATGCAATGCAAAACAATGCGTAGTGCCTTGCTGTGCAGCCAGAATGAGGAGAATTAAAACCTAACTGTAAATTGTGTGTGTGTGCATGCATGCATACATACTTAAGTAATTAATTAGATTAAGGGTAAAAACAAAGCTCTCAGCTTAGTTGCTATTCTTTTAAGGTTGAATATCTTCTTATTTAATGAATAATACAGTTGATTTCTTCAACTTTCTTTAAAAAAGGAAAGCAACCTCAGAGCTTATCAGGAAGTCAGATGTAAACCCCAAGTTTGATCTTTTACAGTAAATACTAGTTTTATTGAAGTCAGTGAAAGAACTCTATTTCAGACTTCAGAATTGCTCATAAGAATAAATATGTCTACTTACAGGATACAAAATCCCATTGTAAAAATACCTAGGGTTAAAATTAATTCTTTTTACTCCATGCATGGTGTTATAATTATCCACTCATATGTTTTGTCTTTTGTTTATCCTTTGCTGAATATAAGAACATGAAACACAGAGCTCTGTTGTGAAAAGTTCAACAATCTGTAAATGAACTTGAATCAATCAATTTCCTTATTATGACCCTTTCCATTATAGTTAAAACAGTGTCAAATACTGCAATATATTAGAAATTATACTTCCCCCCCCCCCCGAGAAAAAGCCTTGCTAAACAAATGGCCTGAGCAGTGCTAGTTATAAGCATAAGCTTTCCACAGAAATTTTAGGTACGTGAGCACTCAGTGTCAAAAAAGGCCAGATGCCACTCGTTGTCAGACAGTTGCCAAAAATTTTTAATATTCTTTAGCTTTCGGTTTGTCATCCATTCACCAAATATCCCTTCATTTTTCATTGATTTCTGCTTGTAGGGCCACATCAGTATCTCATTTTCCTGTATGTTCAAAATAATGAATAAGACAAGGGTTTTTTGTGCTCGTTTAAGCACCACAAATCTTATCTTTCCAAAATTATTCTGAAAGGAAACAGATTTTAAGATCCTATGTAGTGACTGAAAATGGAGTTATAGATGCCTAAGTTATTGTGATACATTTGAAAATAGTAATTAGTATCTGTCCCTTTCTAGATCTACTGTGAAGGTGAGGACAGCAACAGGAGATCTGCCTAGGGAGCATTACAATTAGTAAATTTTCTTAGCATAATAGCATGATAGATTAAAAAGTATCAGGCACAGAAAAAAATTCCTTCCCTAGATACTTTAAAAAAATTAATACAAAGCTTAAGGGAACAGAAATGCTGTCTTGTCCAAGCATGGGGCATTATGAGAAGGATTAGGAAATTAGCCCATTTTTCCTAAAATAATTGGAATTTAAAAGAACTATCTCATTGAAGTATATCAGAGAAACCTGATATACTGACAAGTACTCAACTGAAAACAAATTTACTTGGCTTGGATTAAAAAAAAAAAGGCAAAAAAAGAAAAACTTTTTTTGACCAAATTTTGTACATGGAAACACAGATGGATGTGCGTCAGAATCTGGAGAAAATAAAATAACCGAGAAACAAAGTCCACTGTTTCTTTGCCACATGTATTCATAAAAGTCTACAGTTCTCAGAGAACTGGGCAAGAACAGCAACAATTTTAAAGGAATGTGGGCAGCATAGCAATAAGTGTCCTACTTTGTGCTGCTTTGCTAAGGGTTGGAGTCTGTTACAGTCTCACAAGTTCTGTATGCCTTTTCTCCAGAAGTCCCAAATAGGCAGATCAAAATAGCAGCTACATTTTTAGAGAAAAAAGGTGTTTTTTTGAAAGCAATGAAATCGTACTGTAGGGTACTGTAAGGATAAAGGATTTTTCTGGCATTTGTCAACTGTAAGATAAAACTCCTTTCCTCCTAGCATGTCAAAATTAAGAAAATGCTCAGACTGTGTTGAATCTGGGAGGCAGCAATTGGTGCATGAGGAAAGATACTACATCATATTTTTGGCATCCTAGCTGATGCTACTGGGTCAGTGCTAGTCAATAGTTTAACGCAACCTGTTCAACTGTATCCTGTAAAGGAGAGAGAGCGAGCCACTCAGGCTCTCAGGCATGAGTCTTGCTCAGGAAGCAGTGCCAGAAAGCCTCTCCCTCCTAGCTGATATAATGCTCTGGTTGTTGGGGTCCTCCTCTTTTGCTATACAATGAATTTTCACCATAAATATCTAAGCAATGGATTCACTTTGAATTGGAATGAAGAAAACACAATGCTTACCCGGTCAAGCACTGCTTAAAGATAGTATAACATCTCTTTCTACCTCTTCTCTTCTGTTAATTTCCTTCTGTCACACTCAGTTTCCAAATATCTTCCCATTAATTTAATATCATAAACACTGGGTACACAGGAGAGGTTAAGCTCACCTGAGACTCTTCTCAGGTAAAATGACTCTTCTACTACTTTAGGCCCATTCAAGACCTGAATCTGTTCGCAGCTACCTGTTTGTCATCTCTTCACATGCATAGTAGCCAGGCTGATGGTGTTCTGACTAGTGTCCAAAACTTTTTCCACATCTGGAGGAAAAGACAAGTTAAAAACCAACAAACCAAACCCCCAAAACCAAACCTTTGAGAAACTGTCAGAAATTATAATCTTAATTTTAGGGAACTAAAAATTTTTCCTTGTAATAATAATAATAATTAATCTGTCTTGTTCCTTAAGTGAAATGAAGGTTGAACATTTGAGAGGTTTTTGCTATCAATTGCTTTTTGTATTAGTTCTAAGATGTCTAGGATCAATTAAGTACAAGAATTCTGACTATTATACAGTCTGTGAGAAGGGGAGAATTTTTGAAGATATTTCAGAACTTTCTAAAATCAAAATATATTTACAAATCAAATTACTGAAATGAAACACAGGTTATTCTGTCTGGAAACAAGTAAAGACTTTGACAGTAATTTTTAATGTGTGGCTTCACTCACCATTTTTTAACAAAAGCAGATTTAACAAAAAAGGTGTCTGCTTCTGCTCAATTTTACCCAATATCCTCCTATTTCAGTTTTTCTCAGTTCTACTGCACCTCTATGAAACACTCTTTAACAACAGTCTTTAACGAAATCTTTGGTTTTTATACTATTCCAAAAATCCATCATTATATATTTTCCTTAGCACAATTAAGTTCCTTCTTGTCATGGTTTCAGCCCAGGCGGTAACAAAGCACCACGTAGCTGGTCGCTCACTCGCCCCCTCCTCCAGCCCCGGTGGGATGAGGAGAAAATATAAAGGAACGCTCATGAGTCGAGATAAGGACAAGGAGGGATCACTCACCAACTATGGTCGTGGGCAAAAGACAGGCTCAACTTGGGGAAGAAACAAAATCAATTTCATTTACTACAAGTCAAATCAAAACAAGGATAATGGGAAGTAAAACCAAACCTTAGAACACCTTCCCCCCACCCTTCCCTCCTTACCGGC